>JABUQX010072888.1:0-2500 GCA_015478945.1 Trachelipus rathkii
GAAGCGTGTGTAAGAATAGAGTTGAAAGTGACTGGTTTAATATTACTAGAGTGAACAGGCAGGGATGTGTTATGTCTCCTGGTTATTCAGTTTGTATATGGATGGGGTTATGAAAATTAGAGGAGATGGCAGTTGATGGTGTTAGAATGATGGAGAATTGAAAAGAGTAGTGAAGGGTTCCCTACCTATTATATCTCGGATGATTCGCCTTGTGTGACTTAACTGAAGAGAGTTTGAGTATTGGTTGGGAGATTTGGCAGGTGTGTAAAAGGAGAGATAAGAGTAAGGTTATGGTTGTGAGTGAGGACAGTCCTCGATGTGAAGTTTTGTTAGATGGTGAGCAGCTGAAATAAGTGTCTGAGTTTACATATTTAGGATATATGTTGATGAAAAGGGAACGAATGATGGTGAGTAGTAGGGAAAGTTAGAATGGCAGGAATGTGGTTAGTCAATTAAATTCTGGTGGATGTAAGTCTTAAGTGCGCTAGGTCTTACATGAGAGTATGTTGTTACCTGTGTTAATGTATAGTAGTGAGACTATGGTCTGGAATAAGAGGTATAGATCTAAAGTACAATGTGTTCAGATGGAAAACCTTAGGGGCGTGTTATGTGTGAGAAGAATTAGTAAATGAGGAATGAACGTATTAGAGAGTTGTGTGGTGTGAAGAAAGTCATAAATGAGAGAATAAATGAAAGCACGTTGAGATGGTTTGGCATTGTGGAAAGGATGGATGATAGTCTTTTGGTTAAACGGATGTATAGTGGTGAGTGTGCTGGGAATCGACTGGCTGGGAGACCGAAGAAAAAGTGGATTGAGTCAGTAAAGGAATGCCTGGAGGAGAGAAGTGTGAGTTTGGCAGAGGCGTGAAGAAAGGTGCATAACAGAAGTGAATGGCGGGGTTTTGTGAGGTTGTATGATTGTAGCCTAACTGGGCTAAGGGATGAACCTCACACTGACGAGATGTCATAGTGAGGGTCCTGTCGCGGGCCAGTGAAGCTCAAGGGTGGATTTTATGATTGCGACGAGTTCTCACTACAAAATATAAAGGGGGCGGTAAGGCTGAGCTTTCTTTTTTACTTGTTTCATATTCTTCAACTACTTTTCTGTTTCCGGTATGTTACACTCATCCTTTTATCTCCTTTCTTGGGAGAGAAGGTATGATGATGATGATGATGATAAATATAGTAGTATATATATATATATATATATATATATTAGTATATAGCAGTTATATAGCAGGAGAAAGTATATATATATATATATATATATATATATATATATATATATATATATATATATATATATATATATATATATATATATATATAATGAATGGCAGGAAGGTGACTGGTGCAATTAAATCCTTGGTCGAAGTAAAGGAACTAAGTCTTGAGTGCGTTAGGGTCTTACATCATGAGGGGATGTTGTTACCTGTGTTAATGTATAGTAGTTAGACTATGGTCTGGAATAAGAGGTATAGATCTAGCACAAATGTGCTCAGATGGACAAATTTTAAGGGCGTGTTAGTGGTGTGAGAAGAATTCTGATAAAATGCAGGAATGAACGTGCATTAGAGAGTTGTGTGGTGTGAAGAAAGTGATAAATGAGAGAATAAATGAAGGTACGTTGAGATGGTTTGGTCATGTGGAAAGGATGGATGATAGTCGGTTGGTTAAGCGGATGTATAGGGGTATATATATTATAGTAATATTGTTGAGTTATATATATATATATATATATATATATATATTATTATTGGTTATATATATATATATATATTATTATATATTATAAAGAAGAGATATATATATATAGCATATATATATATATAGTTAGATATAAATATATATATATATATATATATATATATATATATTATATATATATTTATATATATATATATATATAATATATATATATATATATATATATATATATATATATATATATATATATATATATATATATATATATATATAAGAAAGATGTATTCTTCATTTAACAACAAAATCTCACTCCATCTCATACTAAAACTACAATAGCTACAGGGAAAAAGGAACATTGCTGGAAATGCTGGTCCACTTCGTGAGGGAAACAAAAAAGAAAAGAAAAACTCAAAACTACAATAGCTACAGCAAAAGGAATACATTTTTGAATCCTGGTAAAATTTAGATAGAAAATGTAAAAAAAAAAAAAAAAATTATTGATAATAATTATATTAATATATTAGAGAGCCTATTGACCTTTTATTGGTTATAAATAGACTTTCTATTAAATTTTGCTTTTTTTTTTACTAAAATACCCCAAGGGTATACTGCAACTGATGGCAGGAGTCGGGGTCTCGGCCTTCCGGGGAACTACGGGTAGGACTAATTCCTTTCCGGGAGGGACCCCCGCTCTCTGGTATTTGGGTGTCGCGGGGGTTCCTCCGCCCCTACTCTACGGTATGGAAAACGTCCCCTGTGTTTCCCCGTCGGCTCGACTACATTGCCGTGTACC
>JABUQX010072888.1:12500-15000 GCA_015478945.1 Trachelipus rathkii
ATGGTTACTGATGAATGTTGGCTGAATGCTGGTCCTGAAATAAAAAAATATTTCAAAAACTACAACAGCTACAGCGAAAGGAATACATTTTTGGAATCCTGGTAAAATTTCACATAAGAAAATGTAAAAATAATAATAATAAAATTTTTTTTGTTAGCCATAATTATAGTAATACATTAGAAGGGCTCATTTAGATAATCTTTCTTTACTTGCCTCGATGTAAAATAAACATACTCTCTATTAAATTTTGCTTTATACGGCACACTAGGGGGCTCGAGCCGACGGGGAACATAGGGGGGACGGGTTTTTTCCATACCCCGTAGGGAGGGGCGGAGGAACCCCAGCGACACCCAAATACCAAAGAGCGGGGTTCCGGAGACCCTCCCGAGGGGGGGGAATTAGTCCCACCCCGTAGTTCCCGGAAGGCCGAGAGACCTCCGACTCCCTGCCATTATCGGTGCGGCATACCCTTGTAGCCTCTTTATAAAAACAAAAACAAAATTTAAATAGAAAGTCTTACGATTTTAACGAGTAACCAATAAAAGGTCCCTAAATAGGCTCTCTAATCATATTAATATAAATTTATTAACAATAATTTTTTTTTTTTTGCTACTTTCCTATGTAAATTTTTACCAGGATTCCAAAATGTTTTCATGTAGCTATTGTAGTTTTTGAGATATAGTTTTTATTATTTTTTTTTTTTTTTTACATTTCCAGGACCAGCATTGGACCAGAATTCCAGCAATGTATTCCGTTTTACTGTAGCATTAGTAGTTTTTAAGATACATATGATTGATCGGAAACGTGCTGGACCATATCAAAGAGGACCAAAAGGGTTCGGGAGACCTGTGAAACCTTCCAGAAGAGCATATATATATATATATATATATATATATATATATATATATATATATATATATATATATATATATATATATATATATATATATATATATATATATATATATATGGTCAGCATCCCGAAAGAGTTCAGGCATGTAACTAGAAAACTATAACAGGTACACCTAAATAAATATCATTTTATTAATCAGGAGACATTTGTACCCCGGAAATTTAAAAAAAAAAAAATATAACGCTTTTTAAAAATTAAATTGTTAAAAATTTTGAAAATTACGTAGTTTTTTTTAATAATTCAAAGATGCTGCTTATTTGAGTGAGCAATGCAAAGGTGCCAATGTTGAATTTTTTTTTTTAAAACTAACGAATACCCACGAGTAAACAAGAACGATGGATAGTGTCGGGGTTTCTCGGCCTACCGTACGACGGGGGGATTTCGTCCCCCTTTGTCCAACCCTAAGCCCGACCCCTAAAAAAGGATATAAAAAGAAAAATAACAGTTTCTCCAAAGCGTAAAAAAAATGGCATTTGGCTTCAAGGTCAATCAAAGCGTGCAAAGCCAGGTGTAATATTTTACAAATATTTAAGTTGTTATTAATAAATATTACAATAAAAAATATTTTTTAAGTTTCTTCGATGAAATTACTCCCTCTGAAATCAAAATGTTATTTATTTTCCCAGATGTTATAGTTTCTAGTCGCCATTCGAACTCTTCGATGTTGGCCTATATATATATATATATATATATATATATATATAGTTATATTATATTATATATATATATATATTGTTATATATATATATATATATATATATATAGCATATATATAAATATATATATATATATATATATATATATATATATATATATATATATATATATATATATATATATATATATATATATATATTCAATCTTTTTTTGCTGCGATTTCTTATTTAAGGTTGCGTCAACACCTGATGGGGAGTCAAATATCAGGGGGATGCCGTGCCGCAAACCCCTACTCCTGAGATAGCTCGCTTCCCCTTCCACGGGTATATACAGTATATCAGCAGAAAAAAGTTCGATGAATCTGTACAGTTACTACAACGATATATCGATTGAATTTTAAATGATAGTGATGATTTTCGTTAGATTATGTTTTTCAATCTAATAAGTCAGCTAGAGCACGTAGAAAAATATGGGGGTAAACGTCGATATGGGGGTAAGCGATTACGATAAATCGATTGGAACCATAAAAAAAATGACCTCCCGATCATTTAAATCTCTCCAGGAACCAAAAGTCCCCGATTTGGGGGGCTAAGCTCTTGAGTTCAGATTCAAAATCTCCGAAATCGGTCTTCCAGACTTTAAAATCGGTCTACAGACTTTAGAAATCCTAACCTTGATGCCTCAAACGTCAAAATCAAACGAAATGTTGGAAATTTCGAAGTCATCTGATGACATGACTGGAATTTCCAGAGCCTCCGAAAATGGGATTCCAAATCTTAGAAACGAGTCTTTGCCTTTGCCTTGGAGAGAATAGCTCACATTCTAACACCAGACCAGGGACCCTCGCTTTATAAGCGAGTGCTCAACCAATGAGCCACCGGGTTCTTTTATATAAAAAATATAAATTACAAAAATAAAAAATATACATAC
>JABUQX010072888.1:20000-27728 GCA_015478945.1 Trachelipus rathkii
CCAACCCTCATATATATGAATTTATATGGGAAAAACAGAAAACGTTTCCGGCAGCCTCTGCAGCTTTCCGCTTAGGTCGAATATTTTGAATAACTTTAGTTGAAGAACTTCCAGCATCAATCGCAGGAATATTTATAGATAATTTTGACGGGAAGTACAGGGGCATTGTCCGACGATAAGGGTGTTAAACCACTGTGGGTCAGAGAGAGGTCCAGGGCATACAAATACTTTTGACCAGGTACAAGCTGACTTGTCCTCCAGGAGTCCTGACGTATACCGATCTGACCTTGTTGTCGTCACCGTGAATAAGGTCTACGACCACCCCATCTGCCAGTTAAGGAATATCCTTTACTGGACTTTATCAAATAACGTGCATCCTTTTATTAAGTTATTTCAGTTGATCTGGTAGAGATCTCTTCCAGCTTTTCTTGAGCTGAGAAGATATTTATTGTACCATCTGGTATGAATCTCTTCAAATTTTCCAGAAGATTATTGTGAGACTTCATAAGCTCTTTCTGAGCCGAAGTAGAGTCCCAGAACTGATTATTTGACCCAGCTCTAGGTAAAGCCATAGCAATCTTTGATAAAGCTTTTGCGAAATCGTTGAGAATGAGAAGTAATATTTAATTTGAACTGGTGGTGAAGGTGAGGACGTGAATTAATTGGTGTCAGTAGTATTAAAAGAATATTTATGATGTCGAAAATAGTAAAATGTTCTAAATAGACAATCTTTCACCACACGTATTAACCGTTCCCACTGGCTTCCCACCCATGGGCTATAGAGAGGAATTCGCTTATGCGAAATCTGATTTTTTTCTTAAAAACTCACACCCATTTTCTGTCTCCATTCTCAGTACCTTGATTGAAGGAGCACGCGTTATCACTATAAACGCAGTCAGGCACTCCGAAACGATTAACAAATCGTTGAAACGACTGAATAAATGATCTAGATGACATGTCATCTATAAGGTCCAAATAGACCGCACGAATATTTAAACAGGTGTAAATGATTATGAACATTTTTTGGGCTGGGCCAGAGCCCTTGACTTGATCCACCAATGTTTGGTGTAGTCAACACCTACATGTTTAAAAGGCCTGAATAATTCCACCTGGTCTTTTGAATAATTGGTGAACCGCGGGTACCGAAAAGCAAAATTATTGATTTTTTGCAAACTATGCATTCCTTCAAAACATTCTTGATAGAGGTACGGCGCTGATGTCACCCAGAAGCTTTGAGCAGAATATTTGTAAGTGGCTTGTATGCCTAGATGCTTACATCTATTATGAGCATCTCTTATGATTAACTTAGAAAGGTGGCGACCTTTTGAGAGTAAGATGGGATTAATTACATCATAATCGTAATAATTGTAACTCGATAAGCGACCCGTTGCTCCTGATTAGATTATTTTCATCTAAGAACAAGTTCAGATTATTTACCAAGTCCAGAACTTGGCCCGTGAACGAAGGATTATTTTTGATCTCTTCTAGAAATTGAAGCTCTTTCGAGAACGATTCTTTCTGCATTGTCCGCAGACAATTCAGACTAGGGCTTTTAAATCGTGATTACCTGTCACATCTCTTAGAAAAGGCTCCAAACTTAAATAACAAAGCAACTACTCGTTATAAAGTATGCAAATTTGAATATTTGGACAAATCCACTACAGGTGGTTTTTCCAGTTCAGCTGATGGCCAGTAAACATTATTTAATAAGAGCCATTCTGGCTCTTTAGTGCAGTATAAGAGACAAGTTTTTTTGGAACTCAATGAATGCAGAAATTCTTCTGTTCTGACGTAGAGAAATTTGGGACTCAGAGATATTTCTCTTGAAGCGGAATAACATGGTGCGAATATCTTGCACACGGTTCTTCACGAGTATTTGTTTGACCTTTTAAGATCTTATTTTTGGATCCAATGAAAGCTACCTATGATCTGTGGGAATAGTTCACTTTCTGAACTTGACACTCCCTGACAGTCACTCAACATCTGTGGCAAACACTTCAAAGCTAAAAACACTGATAATAATTCTAAATAGGGAAGCGTTCATCCTTTTACAGGCGCTCTTTTTCCCATTGATCAAAGAAAATTTGAACTTTCTGCCGCTGGCGAAACATATACCACGAAGCCATAAGCAAAAAGTGCTTGCATGACAGAATATATGAATACTTAAATCAGGGTCACTTGACTCAAAGAAGACATATTTAAAGAGACCTCTTTTAGAGAGTTGAGGTCCTTGCTCAACTTTTACCTTGAATTTTTGATTTTAAGCGATTATATCGTCCCACCCCATGTCTACCTCCCAAGTTTTCTTCATAAGAAGACGGCCTCGAACGGTGATGGCGAGGTAAAGGCAAAGGAGATCGAATATTTTTGAAATCTCCGACAGGAGCTCTCTTTGTAGAGACACTTCTTAATAAAAAGTCACTAAGATTTAGACTATCTTGAATGGTATTTTATAAATACCCTAAAACTTTCTTCACCACTTTGATGAGTTGCAAGTTTGCCCTCCTCCTTGAATATTTCTTTGAACTTCGGACAACTGATGTTCCAAGAGCTTAAATTGAGGCCACCCTCACTCATATGTGAGAGGGCCTTTAGAAAGATTTCTTGAAGTTCGTAGACAGGCGAAGAAATGTACAAAAAAATGTCAACGTACAGATTATTTTGAAGAAGAGAGGTAGAGAGATCAGGAGGGTATTTTTGGCGTGATGTTGTATCACAGCCCCTAGAACGTAGGGGCTGACCAACAACCAGAAGATGATGGTGGCATAATGGTAAGCAAGTAACTTACCATCATCCTTCCAGAAATGGCAGAAGCGATTTCTGTCCTCCTCCAACTTAAATTTTATCTGGAGGAAGGCCTTCGAAATATCCGCCAGAATGATGAATTCTTTGTTCTGAAGGACAGTAATAATTTGAATAAAGAGGCGATTAAATCAAACCTGGATACGATGTCTGATTAAGTGAAAGACTGCAACCTATATTCAGGCTGAAGTTAAAGATGGGACGAATTTTTGTCATCACTTGAAGAGCCTGTTTTATTATAGGTCTGTGGGTATCCAGATGAATTTATGATAATATTTCGGATGCAACTCCAAAGCCTCTATAATATCTTCTCTTTGGTATTCTTTGAATATTTCCCCATACTTGTTAAGCAAGCCTTGAGCAGTCAACTTCTATTTGACTCTTTGCATGGTGGCAAGAGCAACATGATGATTTGATGGAACCTGTTCAAAAATATCTTGAAACCACAGAAGTTCCACGTGATACCTTCCGTTTGTCTCGGAACTCTATTCCTTCGTGGAATCTCCTGATGGATAATTCGTCAATGGAACCTTGGTCCCACTCCTAATTGATACCCAGAGACCTTAATTTACAGAGATTCTCCAGGCCCAAGTCCAAATCAGATTCTGTGTGAGTATGTAAGAGCGGGTAGAAGTACGAAGGCATCGGTTTCACCACAAAATTAATTACATTTTTAGGTCGTTCCTGACGAATTTTTGAATATATGACTGTTTCCCCGGGGGCCTCTAATTTCTGTCATAATTTTTTGACATTTTTCGGCGAAGAATTCTTCCCAAAGATTATTTCATTTTGGGAAGGTGTTAAAAATGATGTGACAGGCCCGAAAGGCAAGTACTTATGACAAATCGCTAGGGCACTGCCCGAATGCATTTAACGGTTTTAAAATGCTTCAATAAATGAAGAGAATCGATGGTCAGCAGGTCTTGAATATTTGAAACCCGGCAAACGTGATTATTTTGATAGTGACTATCTGCCACTTTGAAACCATTTTGGGCAATATTTTTCATAACCTCTGTCAGGTCTTTTACATAAAAAGCCAATATCCAATTCAGGATCTATATTTACAGGTAGTCTAGAATATTTCCAACAGGAAATACTCATCTCTAAGTTTAAAGCCCGCAAGGATCTCAATTCCTCTCCCAAAAATGTTTTTATGGAGCTCTGATGAATTGGAAGATAATTTTCATCGATCAGTAATTTTTTAAGGACGCTCCTATGAAAATACGTGAACTAACTGTCTAAGTCGAATAACATACGCACAGTGACTATTTTATTGCCCTTCTTTATTTGATATTAAGAAGAGAGTGAGCAGAATATTTTGACCCACGGATAAGTCAGAACCTGTATTTATACAGATATTATTTGAAAAGCCATTGGCTTGACTATTTTCCTCATGTTGACTGATGTTGACGGACGATTATATTCTAAAAAGTCGCTGGGCACGTTTCGATTATTTTGAAAGCATAGAGCAGTTATGTGGGATTTTTTTCCACATTTACCGCATTGGTGACGAAGTCCATACCTTTTGCCAGGACATTTATTAGAGAAATGCTTGATGCTTGAGCAGCTGCATCACATGCGCATCTCTTTACAGCGATCTTTCTTGCTTTTAGGAGATGAATATATTTCACAAGAATCGTGTACCAGGTTTGTGTTAGATAGAATTTCGTGCTAGATGATTTAGAAGAATTTTTTAATCTGCCGCCGGATGGAATGCTTTGTGTTCCTCTTCAGACAGATGACAAGAATTTTCGAACTATTCCTCTTAGGGAAGCGTTGAAATAGCTGACGATTAGCGCGATTTAGTGCTTCAAAAGGGAGCACGCATTACTACCGCTCAAATCCCTTTTTGAGGGCCGATTTATTTTTTCCCTCCCCTTGCTCCATAGACTGAATTAATTACGTAATGTCCCAAAATTATATTTAACGGAGATATTCTTCCTTGTGTGATTAATTTGACTCACGTAAAAGAAAGCCTAGTTGGAAGTTTGTCCACCGATTAGAGTTGTACATCAGAGCTTACGGGCCTGCGAAGGCTCTTCAAAAATCGAGTCCAAACACTGCCTTTGAGGGCTCCAATGAAATATATGCCTCTCGACTTCAGACACGAATATACGAATATGTCAGGATTATTCTCTAAAGATAGCGGCAGAATCGGATTTTAATGAAACAGAGAATCAATAAGTATATTGATGTCGCTCTAAGTTAAAGGTTCTTTAAACTATTGCGACAAGCGACTTCCAAAATGGATCGACATTAGTTAAATGCTTCAATATCTTTGAGCCGCATTCCCTGAAATAACAGTGACTTAAATACTGCAATTTGCAGCGCTAAACACTATCTTTCTGGCCCCAATATACATTTTGAATAGGACAGAATAAACGATCGGAAAGAATGCCGGTCCCCTCACCCCTGAACTCTTGAGACAACTTTTAAGATTAGCTAGGGATTTTTACTTCCTGTTTTGAATGCATTGAATATTTATTTTGATTATAGTATTTTCGCATAATCTGTGACGTGATATTGCCGTTCTTAAGAAGGAGAGGTCTGCTCTGGAAGCTGCACGAGGGGACGCGAAGACGGAGAAAAGATGGCAGAACTTGCTGAAAGGCGCGGTGTCATATCTGGCAGATTTAATGTGTTTCGATCTACTGGGTAATGATAATTGGGTACCGGCTTGCAATAATTTTCTCCGTCCAAATTGACGAGTCATTACTGAGAAGATGGAAGACTTTTGTGATGACTTCTTCGATCAAGAGCATCAAAAGTGTTTTTACCTTCCTCAATTTTGATTTAATTTCCTTCAGTTTTAAGGAAACGATATGATTATCTTCCTGGCTTTCAGTGGCAGAAAGATCGAGAAGATTTTTGAAAAGGAGCGTGATTTTCCTTTTAATCACAGCTCTCAGTCTCTTAATAGGGGACAGTTTTGACTTAACCTCTTTCGTGAGGTCGACTAATTCTTCTGGAGAGAGAGTGTTATTGTCCTCCCTCCCAAATTCTTCACTGACACTGTCCTCCAACTCAGACACGATTTGTCTGAGTGATTCATCTTCGAAAAGAGACATTTTTGTAAAATGAATATTTGAAAAAAAAACGCAAAAGCAATAAATACGCAAAAAAAAAAAAACACGCAAAAAAATGCTACTTATTATATAGCAAAACGCACGATATTACCAACCACTAAGAGTTTAATGGCAATGATTTCGAAAGGACAATATAAAATACCCAAATAACCCAAAATAATAATTACCGCAGAGATACTAAATTGCCCGAAATATATATATATTTTTTTTATAACGCAAAAATATTTAACGCAAAATATTTAATATATTTGAAAGGAGGAGAAGTCTCGATTATTTGAAACAATCTTGGCAGAATATATAATGTGTGTGCTTAAAAAAAAAAAATCAGTTGTTTTTTTTTTTTTTTACGAAAAAGGATTTTTTAGAGAAATATTTTTCTTTCTCAGAATATTGAAAAAAGCAACTTTGCTTCACACACACAAAAAATAGATAAATGAAGTTACGAAAAATTTCCACGTAGGAAATTTATACTTTAAACGCCAGTATTTTACCGACTACGAAATACTAAATTTAAACTTTATAAACGCCAGTATAGTTTACTGACTACGAAATACTAATTTTAGCGAGAAAACCAGTAGTTTACTGACTACGAAATACTAATTTTAGCGAGAAAAACAACATTTAAAATAAACAACTTTTCTTCAAGATATACTACTAAATTGTTAATATTTATATCATTTATTAATATACCTCACAATACCCCACCTCATCCCACCCCACAAATCTAATAGGGTTTTATTTGAGAAGTAACGAATGTGAATAAACCTTTACCATTTCCCATAAGGAAATTCAAAAATATCGTGTGGAAACTATAAAATATGATATATTTTACAAGAGTCCTGCTCCAATTGAATTTTTAAAGTTTATTGAGAAAAAGTTTGTTTTCCCAAGCTCAAACGAATAAGTTGACCTGTTAAAAGGCTTCCAAGAATGTTAACTTGAATGCACATAAAAAACGGATCTTCGAAAAGTGAATTTTGAATATTAAACATTAAATTCAGCACGAAGCGTTTAACAGTGTAATACTTACCAATGGTTCCGCTTGGAAGCCTACAACGAATGATTTTAAAAAGAGCAACTTCATCAAGTTCAAAATAAATGCGAATGAAGATTTGAATTAACTTACAGTTTCGAAATCAAAAGGCAATGAATCTCAAATTCCAAAACCGCTCTCTACTCTTTGCATTTGGCAACCCTTAGGTTTCCAAGAAATAACCTCGTTTCGACACTCTTGACCTATAATTTTATAATTAATATATATATATCCGGTAGTATAAAATATATAAATATATATATAAATTATATATATATATATACTATATTAATATATATATATATATATAGTATATATATACTATATATACTATAGTATATTTATATATATGGTATAGGTATATATAATATATATATATAATAATATATAATATCTATATATATATATATATATATAATATATATATTATATATATATATATATATATTATATATATATAATATATATAGTATATATTATATATATATATATATATCATAACCAATGTTTTGCACCACTTATTCATTAATATAATACACCATTTTCCTCTATCGGTAACGTCTGATCACAATCTCGTAGCTGTTACTTATATAATATAATTACTTTTTCCCAGCAGCTGCACATGCCCCAAACATAGTTTCTCTGGCAGTTTATTGGCCATTTGGGGCATTGGCGTCGCCTTCTTTGCTAACTATTCTTGGGATGAAAATTCCGGGCTTTGACTGCAGAACGCGTTCAGTCACTGCTGATATAAAGTGTAGGGATCTGCTAATCACCGAGGGGTATTGGGGAATTTCATTTCATCTT
>JABUQX010072889.1:0-50000 GCA_015478945.1 Trachelipus rathkii
TTGTTTGCAAGGTCATGTGGTGTAATACGATATTTCGTTAAGGTGAGAAAGTGCGACTGCAACTTTTGATTACATATGCAGTCGGTTGCCTGGAAGGAAGGTAATAAAAAGGCATAATATGCATATTCTAGAATTGGCTCATACCTTTGAATTCAGTGTCTTTCTTAAATAAAGGAAAATTGCATTACAATAGAAACCTTAGGATAATCCTTAGGGTAGTCTATTATAAACATGTTCTATCCCTGGGTTATTTATGTTCACAGTAGAGATCCCTTGCAATTTCTAATAGAGTTATGTTTATTTGTGCAATTAGAGCCTCATTTTTTTTTTGCCATCTTTCAAATTTTATATTTTTATTATTTTAAATCATTTATTCTTAACACCTGGACCTACATTCTTTGGTCGTTTCCGATTAATTTTCTTGACTTTTGCACCGCTTCCTTTTTTTGCTGCGCCTGCGTCACTGTGAACCGTTTCGCTGCAATGTGCTCTTACGTATGCCTTTTTGCATCGCTCTTCCTTTCCCATGATGTCCTCTACGGATCTATGCCATAATCAGTTTATAGATCCTTTGGGTGGGTTAAGCCGCACGCTTATCTGCCTACCTTATGCCTCTGGTTTACTGTATCATATTATTATATAGTTATATATATCTCTATCCTATATAATAATATATAATATATTAAAATTTATAAGCCTTAATATATAAGTAATAATATAATATTTATGCTTTAATATAATTATTAATTGGGTACAATTACGTCAGTAGATTTTTGACGTAAATTATTTTCTGAAATACTTATCGGTTATAATAAAAAAATACAGCTCTCTCTTTAAAATATTCATAAAAAATTAACGAATTTCTTATATCTAATCTGATTCAGTTCTTCTACATATAAAGAACGAAGCTTATTACGGTGCCATAGATTCTCAGACCAAATAGTCTCTTCTAAGAGAGGTTAGGGATTAACGTAGCTGAACTTGGAGTGTAATATTATATGTATATAATATTCATGTCCCTCAATATAGAGTTGCTCGGACTGGAGTTAATCGGAAAAATTTTTTTTTTTCTATATTAAGCGCGGTTCACCTTTCCTCTACGTAGTTCTATTTTCGAACACTTAGTAAATGAATTTTTAGCTTACACATAGTATACCCTCTCTCTATCACATCAACAAAATCATTTGATTCATAACGAAACATTATACCGATAAGGTTAAGATAATCGAATAGTCATCAAAATAATCGATTATATCGGTTACTTTAATCGAAAATCGTCGATACATTATGTCTATTCGTGGGGGTGGAGGGGTAGGAGAGGTCCAGGTTTGTGGGTGGAGACGTCTGCCCGAGGACCAGTTGAATTTATGGTAAGGAATTTTGCTCGTTTTATGAAACGATATTTTAATATAAGTTTTTTTCAAAAGTTTAATAATATAGCTTTACATTTGAAATAATGTTTATTTATTATGTAATTTTATAATGTTATTTCTATTTAACTATTATGTCACGTTTTTCGATTTATTTCATCGTCTACTTGAGAAGAATTATAATTTGAAATGGCGATAGTTGGCAATTTTTAGCTTCTTGCATTTTACGAAAATATTTTACGAAATTATTATTATTATGCTTTTGTATATTAATTTATTAATCTAGTATATGTACTTATAGTGGTGCCTTATTTTACCTACTTTATTTATCCCTGAGGTAGTGTGTAGTTGGTACTTATACCTCATTTATATTTATTCACTTCCTGTTCTTCTTTTTCTTTGCGGGGTCATTTAGTTTCGGTTTGCCGTATCTGTGTGTCGGCTTAGTTCCTCTATCCCCGCTCAGTGATGTGAGCTATCCTAAACTCTCTATCCGTGCCTTATCCCACTGGTTCTTCCCTACTTTTCTGCCCTACGCGGCGTGTTTATTACTACCGCTACGGGTTTGTCTGAGAGTCTATGCTTAAGCGTTCGTAACACCATATCTTACATTATCTTCAAATCCGTATATTTATATCATATATATTATATCTATCTTATATATATTATATATATATTACTATTAATATTCATCATCTCATAATATCTTATAATTATCTATATTGAAAATATCTAACATATGTAACCTATCTTATATATCTATTATAATATATACTATATATATATATATATATATATATATAATTATTCTTTTTCTTCCTTCTTTCTTTTTGAGAAAGAGAGAGTAAGGTGATCTTCTTCTCTCTCTCTCTTCTCTCCTTCTCTCTCTCATTCTCTATCTTCTATTCTCTGCTCTATCGTCTCTATCTATTCTATTAACTGCTCGTCGCGTTCTTATTCTCTCTCTTCGTCCCCTGAAGTGCTCAGAATCCTTTATTCTTTTTGCCATCAGAGACCAGAGATAATTTCCACATAATCCAATATCGTCTCATCTTCCAGATCTAATATATATAGAGGTGAGCATGTACTATGTTTCCTACCTTGTTTTAGCTTAGTTAGAAAAAAGTTATTCTAGGTTAGAGCTATGTTAGGTTAGGAGTATTAGTAATATAACTCCCTCTCGGCACCACTCTATTTCGTTACTACTATACCAGTTTGTATTATACTTTACCTACTACTTTATTCTTTCTATTTATTATTGTTTAGAGTTTGGCCCCTCCTCGCACTTTTACCTTTTATCCCATTCCTTAGTATTCATTTATTACATGACCTACTATGTCGTATATATATAGCTCAGCTATGACTATACACTAATGATCACTCCACTTTTATTTTTATTTAGCTCTCTGTTTAATTATTTGTATTCTCCCATGGTATTCTTTTTATCATCCCCCTATTGATTTTTTCCATTCAACAGGATCTACTTTCTCTGTCACTTAATATATATATTATCGTGTGGTGCAGTATATTACCGTACTTCATATATTTATAATATTCTCTCTATATATCTTACTTTATATCTAAGATTTCATTATATATTAATAGTTATATATATACTTATCTCTAGATATTTAACTTACTATATATATTATCATTATTATATCTATATATATTACTTTATCTTAATAATTACCATCATATTTCATCGGCTTATATATATCTATGATTTACGTTACATAGCTTTAATATCTATGTTCTCGCAAGACTAAAGAAAGGTACCGGGCGTCTCAGTTTGGCCGTATCATATCTGCGCGAAGAGTCTAAGATTAGGTTACGATAGCAGCCAAAACACTTACGTACGTAAGGAGAGTTACTCGGCATTTATCAGCGTGGTCGAAATTTGTACTCGCTGCTAAATTGAGATAATTCACACTATCTATAATTTTTTATCTCCATTTAATGAGCAATGACTAGGTACATTCCCGCCATCTTGGTACCTGTTCGAGTTCCCGCCTCCGAGTACAGTATATTACATTTTTTTATTATTTTATTTTTCCCTGCAACATGCAGCGTATGTGAATATTTGTGGCCATTCGACCACCGCAAGGAGGGTCACAGGCCTGAGAACACGGCTGGCATCAGAGAGAGTTTCTCGGTATACTAATAAAATATCTTGACTCGAGCGTAACTGAGACTTATTTAGTGTGGTATCACGTTCTTTCCGGCGCGTCGGGGGAGGGTCCTGGACCTCGAGCCCCGACGGTGCGAACATTGGGGTTTGGGGAGCGAAGTGCTCCGGCCGCGGGTGCTGTCCCTCAGTGAGGCCGGAAGAGACCCCTGAGCGCTTCCCTTTGCATCTTTGTCACGGGTGTTGTACTATCGCTGCGCTAATCCTGCCTCCTTTAAGCCAAATAACCACGCTCCGATTGCTGTTCTCCTTTACCTTGTGTTGCTCTTTAACAACATTTCATCTCACAAGATCTCACACTACAATTCTCTAAATATGTTATTTCAGTTTCTTCCTTCGTCTTACCTATCGTAGTATTTGGTAGATATATCAAATATCAACCATGAAAAAAAAATTAAAATTTTTTCATTTCCATCAAATTTCATAAATGCCGTTATATACCATATGTTCTCAGTTTTTCTTTTCAACCCATATTAGTTTTTCGATGATATCCTGATGCTGGGAAATCTTTCTCTAGTTTTCAACACACAATCACATCATTATCTCACACATCCACACACATATTATATATTATTAAAGATTTATTATTTAAATATGTCATTTATATTTTACAAATGTAACAAGAACGATTTATATAATTTAAATATATTGAAATTAGTTTATTATGATATCCAATATATAACATATAGGTCACTATAGGCGTCATCTAGAGTGATTCACTTATTCCCGGTTAGTACTTATACCTTATGCCTATCTCGTGTATCTTAGGTGACTATATGTCTAATTTATTATTTTTTATATTTTTATTTTTTTTTTTCTATATTTTTTATATTTTTCTATATTATTTTTCTATATTTTACCGGAAGTCACCTATTATTTATTTATATTTATTTTGTCCGGGTAATATTCGCCGGCCTGATAGGGTGAGCTCCGCGCTCGATGGGTACCCAGGGGGGGCGCCAGTTTCACTCACACACAGTCAGTTAAAAATTCTGTCCAGGAGAGGAGGAGCTGCGATGGAGACAAGACAATAAGATGTTCTACTCGCGCGGGGTGAAATGGACACCTCTCCTACTACCTTCTCGATCTGCCGAGTATGAGGGGATCGTCCTCGCGCGATTTTAAAAGTGGGTGACCATCGTCATACCACGGTGAGTACGTTCACTCTCACACAGGATGAGGGTGCGGGTGTAGGCCCATATCTTAGATTACGCGCTCACGCGCTGAGACTGTTCAGCTGCCACTCTGTAGGTGGTGTAGGTGTTATCGGTAAGGTTTGCGTTACCCTTGTCGGTGCTTCTGTTGATAATTTTTTTCTCTTTTTGAATTTCAGCACGTACACACTAACCTTGAGATTTTCTCACATCAAACACAGGCACATATCCCACCTGTCTTCCTTTCGCCATAATAAGCTTCTTGAGAGTAAAAAATTAGTTATGTTTTAAGCACTGCAATAAATGATACTCTCTTCACTCTCCTTTTATAACATTTTTTTTTGTCTCATCAGATGTCTTTCCTGTCTGAGATTTTACATGTCACCTGAAATTCACAACAGATTCTGATTTAAATGTTGTACTCTCGATGTACATTACTTTTACACCTATTAGTGCATATTATATAAGTATATTTTTTACTAAGTCAACGTATATCTACTATACGTTATATTACTATGAGTATATGTGGGCGGAGTTCGTCCTTTTACACCCTAACTAATCTTATCATTATATTAATCTATATTCTACATATATTTTTTATATAATGATAGATATATCTTACTATATATATATATATTTAATATATATCTTATATCATATAACGAGTTCCAAGTTCCCAAAATTGTCAAGCACCCTTTAGTAAGAAAGAAGATCCCATAATTTACTCTCAATCTAGGTAATGAAGAGGCTAATTATATCGAATCTATCATGTATGATCAGTAATCTGAAATCGGAATGCTTCGAGTTGGGAGGAGGACATATTTAGAATAGTCAAAAATAGTCTTAAATGTACGATATTACCATACCACAGAGAAATAATTTCCATCACCAATTTCCAGAAATGGCAGTTGATCTCTGTCTGGATGACATTATCTGATTTAGATGAATATATATTCCGTCAACATTCCAAGAGACCCCTCCAAAATAAGAGTTAGAAGAGATAGAAATAAGATGATAGCCCATGCGCAATACAGGATTTACTTCAATTCTTAATTTATGTTTTTTTAAGATATATATCTACCTCTTTTCAAGGCAAAAGTATTGTAATCCTAGTTTTAATTGCTCATCTCTATTGTTATATTCTTCCTAATACACAATCTTCCGGCTTTCAGAGATACAGAAGCTGCTTCAGCGATGTACTATTATATACCCGTATCCCCAGGAGGTGCTTCTCTGTACTGTATATTTTTAATTTATTTATATTTATGTTGATGTTTGATCGTTCTATTGAGAACTGTGCCATTTCTATCTCTTTGATTAGATATAGTGATATATTAATAATTCTTATTTATGTGATAATTAGAAGAGGCTCGCAAGCATATACCGAAGGGCTTGGGTATTATACGTAAGAACAGAGACCCAGTTTGTCCGAGATTTTATCGCGTGCCAATCTTTGTTAGTTGATTATCTAATTTATAGTGGCGCTAGGACGCATAATCATCTGTTATCACTACGTCTGAAATGTGGACTCTGACCTGTAATATTCGGCTGTGTCCTTTCTTTTCCATGTCCAGAAGTTTTCGTTTTTGCTTATGTATTAAATCAAGGTTTTCCAACTATTCACTTTGTATGTCAGTAATACTTACGAATTTGATGACCTACTTGGAATCTTATCGTCGATTGAATCGAGTTGTTCGACCAGACTGCAGACCTTGCATATAATAATTGCAGTAGATTGTCTTCTCCTTATATTTGCTAACTTCTGCTACTAAATAGTGTCAAGTCACACTTATCCCAAACCCCTCAGAAGTTGAATTTATTCTTATCCATTCGGGATGAATAGCAGCTTCTTGGTTTTCGGGGAAGAGTGCTCGTCACTGCTTGACAGTCATTCTACAATTGCCGGACAACCACCGCCTTGCTAATTAACGGGATGATCAAGCAGGATCTGTTATTGTCGCGCGTATGACAGGACAACTCCAATTTTTTAGTAAATTGCACCCTTTGCACATTATCCGCTTATTCTTGGTTCTCCACACATAACCTCCACATAATAGAATTATCTTGCCGGGTTGATACATTCACATCTAATTGGTATACTCACTTTGTTGACCTTTAATGGTACTCCTTCCCTTCTTGATATTAAAGACTATTATCATATTTGTGGCCATATCTGAAAGAAAGACCGTACGTCGCAGATTAATGTGTAGGTATTTCCAATTAGATGAAAGTTGAAATCGGCAGATTTTTCTTTTGACCATACGTCAACTCTACGGTTTCCTATGCATCGGCATAAGGTATAAGGAGTAAGAAACGTTCAATATTAGACCAGACATCATCTGGTGAGCAATACCAATATGGCCTAATAAAAACAAACTCCTAAGAAATAATTTATCACTTTTAACATACAAACACCAAAGAGGGGGAGTGATATTCTCTTTGTGTGCCGGAATTTCCTCGTTTATAGCTAGTAATCAAAACGAACAGTCGAAACATCATTTAAATATCTAACATGTCATTGATTCTTCCTTGTCATATCTCAAATTTCAATCTATTATAACGAACATAAAAGGGGGATTAATCTACCTATGCAAGTAAGACTGTATATATTGATTGGAGTTACATATCTGAATTAAATATTCGTCATTCTTCATTCGCAAAATCAAGTAGATAGAACCAAAAAATATGTCATATATATATAAGATTGGTATTTTTCCCAAAACCAACGTTTCAAAGGTAACGATGCAGAATAACTCTCAAGAAACAGGAGAAGAAGCAGACGGGATAGGATGTAAGCCCAGTTGCCCTGCAAACAAAAGTGTCACGACTGCTATCTTTGGCCTTGTAAGACATTTGGCAACATTTGTATGTTTCCTTTTATTCTTATTTTAATTTTTTTTTTTTCTTTTTTTGTTTTTTAATTTTTGAATACACAATCACTTGCCTGCTGCTAGCTGTCTCCAATAAATCAAGATAACACTTATTATCTAATTACATATATATATATTCTATATCACATTATCTTTTTTATTATCTCTTGTTACCTACTTATACTTATATTTTTATTTATTTCATTTATTTATTATTATTATTCCCTTATTTATTTCTATTAATTAATTTATTACCTTATTATTATCATTACTTTTCTTATTTTTTGCTTTTTTCTATTTATTCTATTTAGTTAATTCTCTAGCTAGTATATAGATATTTATAAATTATTTAATTACCTTTTATTCTTCTTTATTGTCGTGATTAGCGCTAATGCCTATATATAATAGTGATCATATCATTTATATACTTATATGTATATTATCTATATATAATATATATATTTTATCCCTATCTGTGTAGGAACCTGGTTCATTTTTGCACTGAAAAATATGAACTTTGCTGTGTGATGTTACTAATAGACCTTAGATGTCGATGTATATATGATGATCTTACATTACTCAGTATTGAAGCTATATCTATACCATTTTATATTATATAGACTTATGTATATGATATACTGAAATGACTTAACCTTATAGTATTGCATATCTAGTTTATTTATTATAGTCTCATTAGTTAATAGACATTAATAATATAATTCATTTCATCATAATTAATTAACTATTGTCTTATATTTATGTATCTATACTCTATCACTCGTCTACGAATACTATCATATATTTATCGTAATACTTTAATATCTGCTATCGTATATGAGTCTATGAGTATCCTTTTTATTAATCGGTTCATGACGATTGGTGTGTACGACATATTACTTGGGTTATCACTACACATTCAGGGTGGGCACAAGCCACAACTCATTATAATTTTTCTTTCTTTATTCCTTCCTTGTCGTCTGTCCAACAAACACACCATTCATGTCTACCCTACTGAGAATATGAGGTGAGTATTGGCTGGTTGATATTACTATCATTTTTTCTCTTGTATATTTTCTGTTTTCTTGAGTCTTAACGATATTCCTGATATCTATATACAGTTATTTTAATCTAGAATCTGTTATGCGTTCTTTTGTAATATTGGTTAAATTAGCTAATATTATAAATAGTTTTAGCTTTTATTATTTTTACTTTACATATTTGGGTATGTATATGAGTATAGACAGTATGTCTTATCTGCCCCTGGCCCACCGCTCAATTGGATTGAGGACATTCACTTGTCTTTCAGAAGGCCGGCTCAATAATAGAGCCACCGCCTGCTTGGGTCGTTGCGCACCGTCGGAGAATGGAAGATTATTTTTGATGTATTATAATTTAGGCACGGTTGGCTGTCAGAGCAGAAGCATCTCCGCCCTACCATGGGTCGCTCCATTGAGTGCGATGGGTGAATTGTGACTTTCTGGTTTGTCTAGTGGCGGTGTGGATTATCATTGTTTCTTATGTGTAATTTATATTATTCACATTATTTTGTAGAGGAGATAGAGTTTTGGTTGATTGTATCATCTGCTTTCCTCTGGGCGACATGGTGCCCATATTTTGGCCACATGACTGGGTAAGGTGTATTTCTTCTGATATGGTGTTTTGTGTATAAATATTTTTGGATTACATTAACGGAGATTTTTTATGTTAATTATGTTTTATACGGTGTTTCCTTACTTTTTCGGCGAGTTTTTGTAGGATAACGTTCTGTTAGTTGTGGTGGACTTGGAGTAGGTCGATGAGGCCAGTCTGAATTGGGCTAAGGAGGAGGGGGAAGGGATGGTTGTACGATGGCAGTAGTGGACTAGCCGGGCGGCTGAGTTGGGCTGGCTGAGGGAGGGTGTCGCGCATTGGGTTAGTCCCTTTTGTCCTGAGGTTGTGATGTATTCAATCTCTGGCTGATCATGGGTGGGTTGGATTTGGGGTTTTCTGGTATGTATTGTAATTGATTGCCTCACCATCTTTCTCAGGTGTGGGAGATACAGGAAAGGGATGTTCTTGAGGGTTCGTCATGTATATCCCCGTTAGTATGGGGTGTTTTTGGGCATCGTCTCCGGATCGGGAGTAGATGTGGTTTGTACTGAGAGATTGTTGAGCAGGTCGGCGAGAGAGACGAGGGCGGAAGAAAGCGCTGAAGTGTAGTTATTTTGTCTCTTCTGAATATGTATTTCGTTGTCAAGTTTGGTGGTGAAGGTATATTGTCTTTCTCTGCTCACTCAGTAATGGTGTGTGTTGGGAAGGGTCTTCGGTAGGGTGTTGTACGCACAGACACAACTCTATCCACTCATCACGATGATACCTGGAGGGCTGGTAGTATTATTGTGAGTGAGTCATGTAGACGGTAGTATCAAGTGGTAGGGGGCGGTATCAGACCGGAGCGGTTATGAGTTGTAATTATATTTATTCTTACACCTTAATTTTGTTAGTGCATACTTTTACTATAGTAAGCGTTCTCATCGTGAGTGAGACTATATTATTATACTCATATATAGTTATATTTAGTCCTACTTAGTTCATATATAGCTGGGCTATCTAAGGTGCCCGCGGCGAGGCCTCAGGGATCAGGCAAGTACCATAGTATCTGAGGGGTATCATCGAGTGGTTGTGTTATAATCTTATTTAGACGTTACCCGCTATTGTTAGTATGTCTTTGATCATAGACTAAATGAGGTACAAGAACGTAAACCTTGATAACATATTTATGGACATGCTGTATGAAAGGTCCTTGTATGGATGATGAGGAAAATAAGCACTTTCTAGCAAGGTATTATCCTGGATCGGCTCCCCCAAACTAAGATAGGTACAAGACAACTATAGAGCATACGTTTAGGTAATCCAGCAGTAATTGGAAATGAGTGAGGAAGAATCAGAGTTTTATGTTAGCTAAAGAGAATAGCGTCCAGGTGTGAAGTTTTTTTCTCTGTCTATAGATCAGAGTCGGGTCTTTCTTTTTCTGGCCGTCTGCCTTTCTGGCGCGGAACGACGGGTGTTGGGTACATGGTCCCCCCTCCTGGGAGGTGTCTCGCCGTGCCGCGCCGCTCCATTTGGGTCATTTGTGTCTGCGAGGGGGGTTCATCTCCGCCGCGGGGCCCAGGAGGTTCGGAGCGGCATTCTGTTGAGTTATTGTGATATAATATCGTCCCTTTTGCTTCTTCCCCCGCTCGACGACTCGAGCCGTCCTCGACAAAAAAATTTATACTGCTCCGATTTATCGCATTAGTACTGTATTGAGTTTTTTTCCGTGTCTTACTACGGAGTCGGCAGCGGATGCAGTGGCGTAGTTTTCCGTGGAGATATCATGGGTATAAAAAATAATAAATTATAAGAGTAAATTATTTTTTCATGATGCCTACAATTTATCGTACGCGATGATTGCGCCATTAGAGTCGTATCTTCAAGAGTTGTTTCTGTGACCTATTCAGTAGGTTGTGACGAGTAGCTTTCGGATCTCTTGGCGGGTAACTTCCTAGTAAGGTTATGTGCTCCTATATATATATATTCTGTAACGCTGCTTTTTTCTATCAGTACAGCTTTATGACTTATTCATGTATAGCACTATCCTCCATCGTGATATCCGGCCTTGGGTCGAGCCTGGCAGTTATACTGTCGGCGCGAGAGGTCTGATTTTTTTCTGAGGATCACTACTTTTTTTTTGAGTAACTTTATATTGATGGCGTGCTTGAGTCACCAACTATTATATTCTCTTGATTGAGTACCTATAGTATTTTAGCTCGCTAGTGCGACTATATAGATCATTGAGGTAGTGAGTGGTCGTGCGCCAGGTTAGCGGGTAGCCAGCGGACGCCCTAGGGCCCTAGGCTCCCTGGAGTCTTACATATTCTTATTATCACATCTCCCATCTAACTTTTTTGGTACCTGACCCCTACTATACCTTACGAGCTGCCGTCATATATGTTTACCCTTTTCTTCGTCGCACCTTGTTAGTAGCTTCTGGGGTAGTTACGGAGCTAGAGACAAACCAAGAAAAATATACGATGGGTTAGAGCGTGTGTTTTCGTTCTTATATAATATATATAGTAACTATTTATTTATTTTCTAGCTCATTCTTTTTAAGTAGTGTATATTTTGCGACCTATTGAGTTAGTATAGGCTGCCCTTTTCTATACTATCCGTGTAGTGAGCCTACTTGCTGGCTTCCGGCTATTATTATACTAGGAAACATCGCCTCGATATACATGATCATCACGTATAGCGTATATATCCCGTCCTCACGTGAGTAGTATAGCCGATATATTGACTTTAACTCTTACTGTATCCCCCAGCCCTATATATTATTATATCGTTGCACCCTGTATTCTATAGAGCCGCGCATCTATGCTTCAAAATGAAATTTGTTAATTTACATACTCATTCAGTTCACCACCCTATCGTCGGCTCCGGCTTCACCGAGGATGTTACTTTCACGACCAAAGATGCTTTTAGATTATGTTTTCTCCCTTTTTTCTAACCGCCATATTTTTTTTACGCTGTCCTACATACATTTATAGTATAGCCGGCGCTCGGTGCTAGTACCCTGTTCAACTACTTGTGCTATAGACCCTTGTTGGCTAATACGGCTACCGGTAGATTCGAGTACCTAGGCGCCTGGAACTGCTCTCCCTTTTGTTCCTCTCCCTTTTTTTTGGATAGCCCGTTTCATTAGCTACTATATATATACTACTCAACGCCGTACTCCCTAACACATTTTTAATATATAATGAAAGGTCTCACTACTCATATAAGTTCAGTCACTTACCATATCACCTAATCATATAGGGCTTGGAGCCGGCGCCGGCGTTGCCCTCGCTTTCTGGCACTCCGTTATTTAGTTTACTCACCCACCTCATTTTTGTGAGTCGTGCACACTTTTCTTGCCTTCACGAAGTAACTTATTATATATTTATATGAGCACTACTCAATTCTCCATCAATCATCACTAGTGCTAGCACCTCTATTCTGAGTAAAGGTTAGAGGTCGAGACGCCGGGCTCAACCCTCTCATTCTTCTTTTTTCTTTTGGGTCCATTTTTAACTGTTCCGCCTTGTTCTTGCCTCAACGCTACATATCTCGTCTAACAATGTCTTTTATATATTATGTCCATTTTATCTATGTCTCTTTATATCTACTCTTCTATCTCTTTGTGTCTACCTATTTAGATAATTAAATTATCTAATATTATATATTAATATCTCTCTATTATCTCTATATATATTCCTTATATCTTACTATATTATTTAATTATTATTATATATATATATATATCTATATATATCTTATATTAATACTATATTACTGTATCTATATATATTTCTTCTATATATATATATCATCTTTACTCTCTATTATATCTATCTATATAATATGGAAACAATAAAGTCAATAAAATATTATCATTCTTGTTTTTACGTTTATATATATTAATATGCAAAATAAAGTTCTCTTGCAAACTCATTCATTTTTCTATATTGGTATCTCAACCACCTAATAAACGGGGTAATAGTAGGAGTTTAATCTCGCGGGGAAGTACTCCTGCGGGGCGAAGAGTCCTTCAATTGGATAGGTTCGACTATGATGTAAATTTTCATACACACAAGCGTATCGATTTAAAAAACAACAAGTATAACAAAAAAATACTGAAATATCGGATAATAGCGGTCTAATCCATCCAGTTTTTTGTATATAATAAAGTAATTTTTTAATTAAATCCATAAAATAAAATATATAGTTGAATGCACTTCTTACATTTATGAATCACGTCAGAATTTTTTTGGGGCACCTAATTTCAAATGTATTCATCTCTCATGATATATTTTTCCATATTTCTTAATCATTCTTTTTATAAAATAATGTGATTACGGTCTGTTCAAGACATCACCAGAAATCACCGATGTAGTCGGATAATATAGATTATTATAAGATGAATATATTGTCTTTTGTCATTTATATCATTAAAACAGTCTATTTTACTTAAATCTATAATTTTGAGTAGAATATTTTTTTAAATTTGATAACACAATCATAAATGTACCAAATCTGGGAAGTTTTATTTTCTTACTTTTAAAAATATATATACCCCAGGTACTGAGGTAATATTATTATTTCTTTTTAATTTTGTTACATTATAAAATTAATATCTTAAATACTATATTATGCTGAACTAAATATAACTAGTAATACTAGAAGATTAATTGAGATACATTGAACCATCTTTAACTTAATTTTCATCAGTAAAGATAAACTGAGATATAAATATAAAATAAACGCAGAGTTTTCATTTTTGGTATTTAAAATAATATAATTTTAAATTACATTTTTATTTTTGCCAAATATATATACATATAGGCAGTTTCTTATATATTTGAGGTTTCATAGTAGTTTAGTTATAGCGTAAACCTTTTTTTTGTAATAACCAATTTTCTCAATTCTCATATACAATTGCCGCATCCCATTAACGCTACCTTTTTTTTATCGTTTTTACTTTCATTTTCCATTAACAAATATAATGAAGCAGACCGATTAGTCTCCAGAAGAGGGAGACAGTTTCGCTACGAAAGCCCAGCCCTCAGCAGGAGTAAGATTGGCTAGAAAACAATTGTACAAGGCTACCTGGGTTCATGTCCCTCTAAAGGAGAGGTGAGACAAAACCTGCTCATGCCGTATGATAGAGAAGCCCTACCTGGAGGAAGGCTGTGGTTAGGACCCCATAGGGGGGATGGGAGGAGCTGCAGCCCGCTGCCAAGGTATGGATAGTATAGCAGACGCGTGGGTAGGGGCCGGGGGTGCTCATATTATTGCGGCTGACCTTTGTTAGTGTGGCGCTTGCCTGTTTGCGGGGTTCGTTGCGCGTTGGCCGGTTTGTCGGAGGGGTTTTGACCCGTACCCGTCGCTGTGTCCCAGAGAGATTGAAGTGGCTGAAGAGAGTTGTTTGCGTCCTGTGCCAAAATACGTCCTGCTTCTATTCACAGGTTGTCGGTGACCGAAGAATCCTCGGGGTTTCGTTCTGTTTGAGATCTGTGACAGAATCTAAGATAAAGTAAGGGAGGAAAGTTAGATGCTGACAAGGGTGAGGAGAAGCAGGGGAGCAAGGGTAACATAAATGTGAAGAGTGTAGAGGTCGAAAATGAGAGAGGTTAATTTTGACCATGTAGAGCGGAGAAGGGATGAAGAGAGATAGTAGGCCCTGAAGCATTGTCAACTCCTTGCTCAGATGGGAGAGTATAGCTCACAAGATCCAGGATGATGTGTTTTGCGCATCCTGCTTTGAGAAGAAAGAGGCTCATAATAAGTATAGACGGAGAGTACAGTGTTTCCCCATACCATATTGGTACATTTAAGCACAAGATGTATCTCTGTGGTTCTTGGTCGTAAGTAACCGTTCCTCGCAGTAGAGAACCGTCCAAAGAAGAGTGACAGTTAATTTTTGCGTCTTTTGGAACAGTCATAAGGAATTAACACCTAGGAAGCTCAATGCTAAGAAGGTGTAGTTCAATTATCAAGCTGGGTCTCCGAGGTAACTCATTTGGGTTTTCCTCTCATCTATAAGAGAGACGAAACGCCTGATAGATAACTATCAGAGGATAGCTAAAGATGAACCATTAGGAAGTCTATTTGAGAGCAAGAAAATAAATATATTGATTAAAACCAAAGGTGGTTTAGATAACATTGATTCAAAAGAAAATGGTTCTCTGTTAAGAGCAGCAATCTTGAGAAGCTTCGATCCCGAGTTGGATGCCGGAGTTTTGATAGAAAAAATTATAGAATTGGAGAGAGAAATCTTGCTCCACTCCAATTTAGTTGAAGAAAATCAAGAGGAGATAGATGAAATCACTGTGTTGGCTATAACTGATAAAAAAACAGAGATAGAGGCAGTAGGTAAAAAAGTAAGCGCATTACAACTTGTTTTGAAATGTGTATTAGCGGAGGAAAAAGGAGAGTTAGGAGCATCGAAAATGGTACCAAAATGTGTACCAGCGGGAAAGAAAGGAGAGTTAGGAGCATCAAAAATGGTACCAAAATGTGTACCAGCGGGAAAGAAAGAAAAGTTAGAAACATCAAAATCAGTTCTGGAATTTGTATTAGTGAAAGAGAAGCCCAGAGATGAGGAAGAGATACAGGCTATCACTATCTCACCTTCCGCTTCAGTTCGACCACGAACAAACGAGGTAAAAGAGAATATGTCCTTAGTAGGAGCAATTGCTTTACCTTCCCAAATTTCCGTACGCCCACGAGAAGAGAAGGCCAAAGAAGAGCCGAATTTAATGCAAGCGGTGGCCGAGTTGTCTCGGCAATCAGAAAGGTTAGAGAAGGTTAAACAAAGAGGAGGTCAATATGGTTGTAAAGTGACACTCGCCTTCAAGAAAGAACAAAGCGGACTCGATGCTATAGGCTGTCTAGATACCGGGGCTGGTATATCTTTGATCTCGCGCAGCACTTTTGAAGCCTTAGAAAGGAAGGAGAGGACAGTGGCCTTGTGTAGACCTTCCCCATATCGATTGAAGGGTTTAAATGGAAAGAATTATCGACAATATAGACAAGTAGAACTCTACTTCAAGCTATCCGATAGATTTCAGCGTACAAAATTTTTAATACATGAAACCACCCAAAATAAATGGAATGTTTTGATTGGAGCAAACATAATTAGTAGTGAGAGTGCCAGTTTAAACCTCTTCAAGCGTCAAATGATCTTCTATGGCGATACCATCGTCAAAATCCCGCTATTCATTTTAGGAGAGCCTCGAGAAGATTGGTTCGGCCAGATACAGGTGATGAGAGCCTCTGATCAATCTTCAACAGAGAAGAATCCACTCAGAATTCACGGAGGTTTCAGACCCGCTGCATATAACCTAAAGAGAGAGGTTAACACCCCAGTCCCCCTCGCCTCGCTTGACAGAGTCCGAAGAGAGGACCAAGCGAAGAGAGAGAGAGAGCGGAGAAGAGAGAAAAGTAGGGGATATGCAGAGGAAAAAGGGGGGGGAAAACGAGTAAGACATTGAATATATATATAGTATATATATATATATATATATAATATATATATACTCATTATATTATAGTGTACATAAGTGTTCCCTGTTGGTATACACTATGATTTATTATTAATCTTTTCAATGCCTTAATAATATATATATTCCGTATTATACTTATATATAATATATATATATACTATACTATAGTATATATATATGAGCATCCCAAAATACTATACGCGTTCGGAGTGCGCCGACTATGGCTAGATGTGTGTCTTTAAGTTATTGTAACCCCATCCCCATAAAAAAGAAAAAGGATTCTTCCCGTCAAATTTATATAGTATATATATAGTATAATATATATAGCTATTTGACTATCACCCGAGTAGATATATATACCTAGTATATATATATTTATATATATAGGGTCATTATTATTATAATTCACACCAATAAATGAAAACTTTAGTTTATATTATACATATACTATCATATTTATATATATATCAACTACTCTACATATTAAATTAAAGCTACGATTTTTTGCTACAAAGAGTACTTAGAAGCATATATAAATTATTCTCATTTGCAGTATAACTTACCTAATTATGTGCCCTCTACCGTAGTAATGACCACCCTAGCTATATAACTATAATATATATATATATACATAGTAATCTATATATACTATAATAATACCCACCTAGTATCTGCAGGCCCGTACTAGCTACCTAGTAGTATAGCCCAATAATATATGCTATATATCCTTATCCGTGTTAGAGTGTGCCGTATATAGTCCTTTGCTTACCTACCGATATATCAGCCTAGCCTACCATATTTACCCTCCACGATAATCCTGAGCTCACTACCGTCCCTAGATATATATACTCAGCTAGTCCTATATATCACTCACGTAGTCGCACTGTATACCTATATAGTCCGTTCACTAAACCTAATCACTATACCTGCTCAATTTTATGCATGCTGCAGTAAATAACTGGAAGTATACTCGTATATTGAGTAAGGTAGAACCACCGCAGCGACACCCTACAAGAAAGGTCTCCAAGACAGCTTATCCTTAACTATAAGGTCATATTATTTAAAGCGTCTAGTTTTAACAGTTTCTGAGGTCTTATCACCGATATATAGTCTCCTCTTAATCCTTAAGAGTAGCCTAGTGAATCATTATTCCACCAGCATAGCCACAAAATTCATTAAAACTTCTGAGGAAGTCAGGAACCTCCAATATTTCTTATTTTAAATGCGCTCTGTTATTGCCCATAGCAGCTAATAGTAGAGAATATGGAAAGCTTTCTGCTGTTCATCATTTTGTCTATCTGAGTTGAAGAATATCGAAGATTTCTCAGAGACCCTGTCTTGCTTCATTTGTGTAATTGAACGTGGAATCTTATAGGAGGAGAATCGGGTAACAACAAAGCATGTGTAACCACTCCTATGTAAAAGCGTTGTATAAAGTTAAAATTTCCGGTTTCAATGTGAAATCTAAGAAAAAGTCAGATTTGACCGACATGAGGGTTTTTCAAAGCTCGTCAATTCCCCTCTACTATAATATATCTGTCTAAATGGATGAGTTAGATACTAGCTACTATACTAGGGTATTATTCGTGACAGTATAATACTCATATTATATGCCTACGTACCTATATTATATATAGAGCCTAGCCGAGCCCATTAGTAGTAGTAACCTATAGCTTAAGTTATCTATGTGATCATAGTACTACTATATATATATGTGTGTGTGTGTGTGTAGACTATATAGCCCCCCGTAAATATACCCTGTGTGTATCAGGAAACTGTATCCATATTTGTAAACAGCGCTTTGAAATCATACTAGGAATTCCGCTTCATAGTTTGTTTGTTTTGTTTTTATCTAATGCTTCAAATTGGTTCATCGCACCATTAATGCATTATTATATATATCTTAGAGTTAAAAAGAGTGGAAAGATTGTGATAGGATAGGTGCATTTTCCCAACAATAGAATACCAAAGGTACTAGCATAAACAGTTTTGAGTTTTCTGTAGTTTTTTGAGTTAAATGGGCGCCGGAGGTCCAAGGGCTGCGGGATATTTGTAGAAGGTGCGGCATCCCCCTACATACCCCTGAGGAAGGCGCGCACGAAGGGCAGGCCAGCATAGCCGCTTCACGATAGTTTCGTACTCCACAAAAAAGGGCAATGGTACCAGTTGCGTCAGTAAGTCTTAACAGAAGCGTGTTGGTATAGGCCAAGGAGAGTCCTCGTCTAACCCCATGGGCATATCCGGATACACTACATAATTGCATGTCACGTTTTAAGCCATGGCTGCACGAGTATGTACATGCGCCTGTTGAATATGTTATTGTTTTGCCTACTAATCGCTCTTATTTAGTTTACGAGAGAAAGGGAAGACAGTTTGATCTCCAAGAAACAAAATTTCTGATGAAAAGCCGAGGGTCGGGCCGGTCAGATATGTCTGAAGGGAAAGGAGAGAGAGAAAAAAAAAATAGTAGGATTCCACACTGACTCTAAGGAGCATAATAAACAAGGGATAATTCACAGTTTGTTTTATCTATCATATGAAACATTTCTTTTTTATTCCTTTATAAATGCATTTTAACTTTGCTTTAATATATAATAATGCAAGTTATCGTATGAAAATTTAAAACTTTTATATATAAATCAAAATCATCCTTCTATTCCTTATACTATATATTATTATATCTATATTTTATATATATATGCCGTATATATTTATATATATATTATATAGTAGTATATATATATGCTATATATAATATAAGTATATATACTAATATATATACTACTTATATATACGATAAGTATAATATCTATAATTAAGGTAAGGCTGTTTTCTGTGAATAATACATTATTTACCTGTAGCTTATATATCGAGATATTTAGGGACTTATTTCGTACTAATATTCATGACTGATATATATATATTATATATATATTACTATATATATACTAGTATATATACTTAGCGAAACAAATTATATTTTATTACGTTATGGAGGTAGAGCTATATATATATATTATATAACTTCATTAATATATATCGTATATATACTTTATATATATATATATATATATATATATATATATATATTTATATAGTATATATATCTATGTTGTATGTCCATTTTTAACGACAGAAAATGATATTTACTTCGGTCGAACGGCATACTTTTTCTTTAATTGTATGATGAGTAACGGAATTAGAATCCTAGTAATTACAGCAGCATTATTTATTTCTTTTGTTCAAACGAACCAATTTATTTTCTCATTCTGTTTTATAGCCATATCACTCCGTTAACAGAGTAAAGAGACATCAAAAAAAAAAATAGTTTAAACAAATAGGTAGGGTAAAGCAACAGATTCAGTTTAGGCCCACTGAGCCCGCTTCTTATCAATCTTTGAATATTTCACAAGAGAGGGCCGAAATGAGGCGGGTGTACACTTTAAACGAAGTATAATTGCTCACCCCAGATGGGAAGGTACTAAAAGATGTCTAATACACAGTTTTAGTCGTGAGTTTTCAAGAGTGTTCTTACCAGTAGCAGGAAATAGTAGGAGTGTATATAGATTGTCGAGTGGTCAAAAAGATCTGCTAAAGAAAGCACAATTAGAGTCCTGGCGATCACCCTATATACATCTTGTAAAAAAGTATAATATATATATATATATATCTACGTTATATATATATATATTTATTATATATATATATATATATATATATATATATATATACCTAATTATATATGGGGTTTACATACTATTACTATATATATATATATATAATATAGGTATAGTATCTAGCTATAGTGGTTATAATATCTCACTCTATATACTAATATATTAGTTATATATATATATATACTATACTATAATATAATATATATATACTATATACTATATATATATATATATACTATAATATATATATATATCATAACTATATATATATATATAATATACTATATATATAATATATATATATATATGAGCGGAAAATTGTATGTGTATACTAGGATGTATAAGGATTTTAAATATCGCACATCTAGTTGGGATTAAGAATACTTAATAATTTTAAGTTGTCGTAGTTTATTTTGCGATTTATTCATTTTTTGACTAATCATTTGCATTGTTTTGCCTCATCATGAATTTTTCCATATCTATAATATTACCAAAACCTTAGGCTATGTTTCGGAAGTTCTGAATGGTAAAATGGCAGAGATGTATGGCTGGGTAGACATCAAAAATCACACTTGGGTCATCCTGATTCCGCCAACGAACCCTATGAGAGTTTTGAAAGGTTGGGCTCGAATAAAGGGATTCGGTAGGTGTTTCGCTAGTTTCAGTTGACCAGGAAGTGATGGCCAAAAGGAAGACCCCAGAATGAAGAAGCACCGCCAGGTAACAGTAATTACGAGGGAATAAATCTCATGGGATTGGTATATGAATTGCTCTGTATTTAGTTGTTTTGTAATTATTGCATTAAACATAAATTAGTTTGGATTAGAAAATCGATTGCACATATATCATATCGTTGACTGATTTCTATAGATTCTGTAGACGTTTTTTCTCTAGTATATACATCTTATTGGGTTTTGCTAAAACTTTGTTTCAATGCCGCATCCATCCCGGGGAGAGGCAGTGAGAACAATGGGAGATAGAGGGAAAAGGGCACAAGTACCCCTCCGGAAAAGCAAAATTGCCAAAGGAAGATGCAACACGATGAGAGGAGGCAGACAACAGTGTCCTATTAGAACTTTTTAGTGGATTAAGAACTTATTTTTGCAATATTTTAGATATGATATTTCTATTTGCATGTTCTTTAGTCTGGATTAGCGATTGTTTTTAAATATAGTCTATAGATTGACTGATTTGATGTAGTTATTAGAGGCTTCAGCCACATTTCTTTCGACAATTTCTTCTAATAGTGGAGAAAGAGAGGAAGTGTGCAGCGCAGTCTTAAGTTTTAAGTTGATCATATGTGAGAGATAGTCAAGCATTTCTTCCCCCCCCCCCAAAAAAAATACTTCTTTTTTCAGTAGGAATTAAGATACCAGAATGGTACTCCTATGTTGGAAACTAGGGTATAAAAAGGAAAATACATGACCTTCTCATCAGTTTCTTGCTGTATTTTTGCTTTGGTATTATATTTTTGCTATCTATATTAGTCTTTGCCAATAATTAGATTTCACTCTCCGACTTGGAGTATGTGAGATAGTTTTTTTTTTTTTTGGTTTAGTATATAGTTTAGTATATAACCTATTTTCGATCGTATGTCTTACTTTAAGTATGTTTTATTGATGCACTCTAAATCAACGATTAACTTCTTAAAAAAGCCATTTCAGAATCGCGTTTGGGAAATCGTAAAATGCGGAAAGTTCCTTTTCTGTTGGTTTAGAGCAGTACGTAAGATGGGGGTGCCCTTCTAGTACATAAGTCTTTCCTACCGACGTAGCGGACGTTTTATTTAGGGGTAGAAGGTCCCGGAAAATTGATAAAAGGAACCAATGCTATTAATAGAGTTACATCCATATAACATAGAGTTTAAGAAGAATTTTTTTTTATTTTTTTTTTTGCTAATTTAGCTTAAAGCTGCTTTGTATGCAATTTATTAAGTAACGTTAATTATTCAATGTTCCATAATTATATGATTACTATTATGCTAGATAGATTTTCTTTTTGCGAGATAGCGCAGCATTCTTATCGGAAAAACATTAATGTTTGTACAACATAGTACCTGCTTTTCTCAAGTACCAGAGCGAAAAACATGACGAATTATTCATAATACGGTTTGACTAATATGTTCTACTTATAGTAATATTAAAAAAATGGTAAAAATTCCTGGGTATACTAAACAAGTCTTATTGTAACCAAACATAGGCTGTGTGACTTCTGAAATTCCAATTCATCTTTTTAAAGGCATATTAATTTTTTATTTATTTAACGGAATTTATTCTAATATGGGATATTCAAATCTTATAGAACATAGAGCTAGTTATACTTTTATCTTATCCTAAAGAGTTTTACTAACATTTTTGTTTTTTAATTCATTCATAATTATAATGTTTAAAGCCTATATATCTGTGATTTTTAGATAACTTAGGTTAGGTGCAAACTTCCGCAACGACGTATCGAACTTAATTATTTTCGGCAAAAGGTTTTTAAAGTTTTTGTTTTTTTTTCCATATTAAGTAGTAGTATGTGGCATGAATATTGTGAGTGAGGGTGTGTTTTACTTTTGATCACAAATCCAGTCCATTTTGTGGAACTTACTGCCTATATAGAAATTGAGTCATTATGGAAAGTGAATATATAAAGTAAAAAAATACTATCAATTTTCGTTATGATAGTATCCATTGGAAATGGTGACATTTTTTTTACTGTGACGTCATACTTTAGTAACGCAGGTAAAAAACAATTAATCTGATTTGGAAAATTTTAGTATTTTGCTCGGCGTTAAATGTGAGAAAAAATCTTTTGATCAATTCCAATAATATTAGATTTTATGACATTTCGGTTGTCGCAACAGAGAGTAAGAAGCCCAGAAATTTTTGACGCAAATGTTGAAAAGCAAATCTATCATTGAAATAGCAGGCTAGACATTTTAATTTAGTATTATAAAGTGCTCTTATATTTATGGTCAATACGTAATCTTTAAGAATCTATTATACCACAATCCTTCTGCCCTAGTAGACGTGATTTGTCTCTATGGCTGATTACAATTTATATCAGTTATTTGGCCTTTCCTTTTTTTTGTTCCTTTTTTCTTTGGGGGTGAAGGAACTTTTCATATTTCACCATGACCATGAATCCGAAACATTGAGTTAAAGAGCGAAGAAATTCCATTTTCGTGGGTGTATTTTAAATAGAAGGACCATCAATTTGCCAATATGACAGCTTGCTTCGTGTGATCATTTTATATGATGAATGCTATGCGAACCAGTAGGGGTTTAAACTTAAAATCTTAATTGAAGTTGGTAATATTTTTAAAACAATTTAACAGGGTGTCCAAAAATCAATTTTTTTCGGAAAATCGCTAACTTTGAACCTTAATATTCTCGCTCTGATTGGTAAGATGTCTAAAAATCTGAAATTTTTCATGCAGCTATATACTACTACATTGGGATGCTTCTTCACCTGGCAATTTTGCACTTTTGCCCTTTTGCTCGATTGAAGCAAAATTGGTCATTCAAAAAATGCAAAAAACAAAATTCTTAACGTTATGAATTCGCTATTATTATGAGTTCTACAGACAATATACTAGAACATGAAATAGTGTCTGGATATAGGAGAAATAAAAACATCACTGTTATACAAAAATTTATATTTTAAGTGTTAATATAATCATTCAGTAAGCTCGTTCCTCCGTAAATGAAAAATTTTAACCTTCTTTATTTGAAAATTATGGTTGAATATATAAATATATATATAATATATTATTACAATAATAATAAATATAGTACAATATATATAATATACTCATAATAACAATAAATAATAAACTATTACTAACGTTTTATTCCAGTTATAAGCATTATATTTCATATATTACTTATGTTCAAGTTTAATAGAAATAATAATAAATATATATATATTAATAATATTTATAATCTTATATATACATATAATTATTATATATATATTATTATATACACTATATAAGATGATATACTATATATATATATATACTATATATATAGTATTACGATAATTGAATTAGGTTCTTTATTTCTTTTAATCTTACACCATAAATAATATAAATATTTTTTAGAAGATATCTTAGTACGGTATATGAATAATAACATCACTATTTATTTATTTAATATATGACTATATCATTTTGGACTCATCAATATTTCAAGCTTCAAACTGTCTGATATCAGCCAGGAATCCTTCACTAGGTTTACTGGAAGACAGTAAAGTGGGCGACATTATTCCAGTTATGAAGCAAGATTTTGAAGTGGCTTTTGTCGTTTCTTACAATGTTGATTGTATTAGTACTAAAAAATATATACAAGGTAGCCCCTCTTTTTCTTAAAAAAATGTTTTGTGTGCGCTACGTTTATGTTATATATATATATTATACGTATATATATATATATTATAGTATCATTAATATAGTATATATATATTATATATATTATTAATATATATATATATTAGATATATATAGTATATATATATATGTTAGATATATATATTAATTATATTATTAATATACAACCTAAAACTGATATAATAAATTAATGATATTATATACTAATAATATAGTACTTATATATATTAATATAAATAAATATATATAATTAATTTATATATTATATATTATATATTGTATATGATATATATATATCTAATGATTAATTTATAAATTATTAGATTAAAACAGTTAAATTTTTTTCATTTTTTTTTTAAATATAGATTAAAAATGAGTATCTGTCTGTTGTAATTGGTATATCTTACCAATTTATCAGTACCATACAGAGGAATTTTGTATTGAATAACAACCATCAATTTTGGTCAATGTCTTTCTGTTGTTCAGGGTTCAAACATGAAATTTGAATTTGTTTCCCCGACTTTCCCTGACAAAGTCTATAGCACAAATCATGTTCTCTTGACGAAGCGGTAGAATTTCAGTTCCTGGTGTTCTTTTTGCCTCATAAAATGATCTACTAATCATTATTGCAGCTATTTGCTCAGTTTCATTACATTCAAGTATTATGATAAAATCTTAACTTTAGACTAAGTAACTGTTCAGATCCTATCATGGATGAATTTAAAAAAGATAATTTATATTTTTTTTAGTATCAGCCTAACCTTCCCATAGCCGTCCAAAGCACTCCTTTTTATTATTTTTTTGTCTCTAGAGTATTGCTTGATTTATTTACAAAAAAGAATAAATATTCAAAGTCTTACAATTAAATAGCCCTAGGCGAGTGGTATAATTGAACGATTGCAAGCTTTATGTGATCACCAAAGTTAATAGGGAGATTTAGGCTTAACTTTTTCTCTCAGCATTCTTGAATTTTTGATTTTATAGGGGCGTCTTTTTCGGTTATCAATGAAATAGCTTTTCAGTTTTCTATAAAAAGCAGTCTTTCATGATGCTCTTATGCAAGTTTATAAGATCTGTACTGGCGATAATTTGATTCTTCTTATTTCAACTTTTTATAATTCTCTTATCTTTGGTTCTGTTTACAAATCTTTGAGTCTTGAGCTTCAATATCTTCTTAGGAAGGTATAATAAGCCGATTTTATTGAAAGTGGTATCGTGGAAACTCTTTATTAGTCTGTTCATTCTCTGGCATGTCCACGTGAAATGGGACTCGGCAATTTGTTCTTTGAGAAATCAGACTATGTTCTTTCAGATTCTCCACTAAAATTGCTTAATTTATAGAAAAACCCTCCTTCCACTGTGGCATTTCATGCGAAAATATCAGTCTAATTTAATAATTTGCCACAAATCCACATAACATTGTTCCCAGGTACTTATAGAAGAAAAAAACTAATCAAGTCTCTTAAGAAGACAATCACCATCCAAAAATATTTTGAATTTAACAAAATTAACAAATAAAATGAGCTTCATGCAAAGTAGAGTGTATTGTGCTTTTGTCTTTCTAGAAAAATAGGGAGCAAGTCGATGGTTAATCACAGATGATTCTTAGTTTACATTACTATTTTCCACACTATCATGAGGCTACGCTAATAGCATTGGTACATATTCAGACAGAAAAATGGAATGTTCCACTGTACTTTTTAAAAGTTAAATGAATATTTTATGTAATTATATCACCTTTTTTAAAAATTAGGCATATTATTGTCACTGAATATTCTATGAAACATCAAATCTTTAAATTTTTAAATTAAATATTGCAAATGAAGATTTGAATAAAATATTACTTATGTTTTGAGGTTGGTTATTATGACATGTACAAGGGATTATTTCAATTCGGTATGGTATAATTAGAAGTATGATATGGTAAATGGCCATTATATTTTCAGTGTCTACAAACTATAATTAACTTATAATTTTATTGTATTATTATTGTAACTATGTAATGAAAAGTTTATCAATTGGATATGGTTGGAGTCCTAGTAGCTGAGTTTTGATTAAATGTCACAAATGTAGTTTTACTCCTCTTGAAATGTTGAAACTTATTCGGCTATGGCGGTCCATTGATAGATATAGTCAATACTATAGTTCTTTTTACATATTTTAGCAAGGCTGTCTTGAAATATCAGAGTCTTTTACACTCGGTAACAAATATAACCATGAATTAAATACTGTGGGTTCTAAGTTTGACGTCAATCACTGGTCATTCATATATGAAAAAATAGTATTTCTGTCTGAAGTAAATTATTAAAAACGATTTTAGTTAAAGTATAATACCTACAAACTTGCACAAATAATCCAAAATCACTCTCGTCATATAACCTTCAAAGTATAAATGGCCTAAATAGATAAAAAATAAATAACACCTTAAACTAATATTTTCCTTAAACATAACCAATAAAACGTATCTTGATATATAGCATGATCTGAACATCACCTACTGTTTCTTAAAGAATTAGGAATAATATAACGAAATACTGGAACAAAATAATAGATCAGAAATGGGAGAAGTAGATTTATCTATAGAGAAGTCATATTATACTCGCCATTAAATATATATATAACTTTTCAATTCATCATTTATCAATACTAATTTTATGTTAATCAGATAAGTAGAAAAAAATATATCAATAAATAATGCTTTTAGTTTGGATGCACATGGATCAATCTCTAGCATTATGTTTTGAAATTGTAATAATACCATTTAAATAATGGTAGGGCAACTTTTCAAGTACATATCTTATAACGTTTTCCACTGATTTCCCCTGACAATTTTTTTTTTTTTTTCGAACTTCTGAATTCTCCAGAAGTGTGAGTAACCCATTATGTGTTCAGATCCTTTAATAAATATGATAAATAGGAAAATACGGATTACTAAGATTTAAGAGAAATAATAAGGCTTATATTAAGTCTAATAATTTTCCCTGCAAAAATATCAAAATGTGTAAGCTTATTCCTGAAAATCACTTTGGTTCCGAGAAATTGTCACTCAATTGTTTGTTTGCCCAATCTGAATCCTACAAATCAAGTGATACGAGGATCCACAAAGATTAATTTTCCGCAGCTGGAACAATTATTCAAAGTACTATGATTCAGCTTGTTTCATTTTAGGATTATTCCTGTTTCAAATTAATGAAATGTGTGAGTTGTATGTATATAAGAAAAAAATTTTACTTGTAATAAAGTTTATAAGAAAGTAGAGCAAGGTAATAATAAGTATAAACTAGAGCTTAGTAATTCATGTTAAAGCATGATTAGATTCACGTTAAACGTGACTGTCGAAAGTAAATATAGTAAGTATATCATCATGAAATGAAGGATAAATGAAATTTTGATATGCTAAATTTGAAAGAGATAGTGTGTGTTGCATTCAAAAGTAGGAGAAAGTACTAAAATAATATTATAGATTGCTATCTGACTCTTGTGACAAAACGAACAAATTGCTGACGGTAAATTCAAATGATAAGTACCTATACTATAAGATCCGTATTAATCAGTAATTATACCATGAAAGTTATATCAAAAGAACAAAAGGCTGTAGTTCATAATTAGGTAAAGACGGGCATTAGGTGTACCAAAGAACCAGATTGAGAAAGTTCAGATTTTTTTATATGATGATCAAAACAGTTATAAGAAATGGTTGATTCAGTTATTATATGCGGATTGCAATAGATTGTAAGTAAAAAGTTATTTAAATTGCGTATTAACAGACGCAAAAGTCATCTATAATTTCAAAAGTCGATCTCACTCTAATCAGATAATATAATCTTAATGAACTTCATAGATAGCAACTACAATATCAAATTACTGCTAATAGGCCTGAGAAACAAAGTGAATAAACATATGGTATTATGGCATTCAAGAAAGTATAATGGTCGCATAGTGTCGCCAAACTGGAGGATATCTTTAGGTTTTGGTAACGTGAGCAAGCATCACACTGTGTGGTGGGTGCTTGTAGGAATTAATAATCTGATTCAAAAGAAACAAAAGTATTAATGATAAGAAAAAACTAAAAGATATAGATCAAAAATAAAACAAAAAAATTTACTGATGTATGTGTGAATATTAAAAATTAAAGCAATAGAAAGTAAAGAGAAAAAAAAAACATATCTCATATGTAAAAAGATATAGTCCTCGATAAAAGATCAGATCTAATTCACTTGAAATGTGAAATGAAAAAGGAGAAGATTTTGAGACAGATTTTTTGCCGAGCAATGTAGATATAAGCAAATACGGGTACAACTGACAGGGTCTGATAAATGTGAAATGATATTCCAATCATGTTCAAGAAAATAAACAGATGCAATGTATTATATATTTGAACCCTTGGTATCTGAGAAATAAATTATTTTTTCAAATACATCAAAAAATAAAATCCAACTTATTTATGGACCTCTAAAATATTTTTTCAATCTTTGTAGAGGCACCTATTGAAGGGAGCAAATAAATAATAATAAAAAATTTTCACTCTGAAAAATTAGAATTCAATAATCTATGGGCTTTAATAAAATCTTCCATTGATACAAGTAATTATAATAATATAGTTACAGACAAAATTCTAGGGTTAATCATAGTGCAATGACGCAAGTACTTTGTGGAGCACCCTTTTGTTCTATAATTTATTAGAGATTATAAATAGTAAATTATAAAGCAAGTATCACTTCATCTTATTGTGTATTAAGTAATACTAATTATAAGCAACAATACTCACATCAGTTGATACACGTCATTCCAAACATATGTATATATAAGTATATAAGAATATTCACTGTAATGGCATCTATTGTAGTCATGAAAGCTAGATATTATATGATATATTTTTCAGATGGAAGTGTTAGCCAGTATATAGAACTAAAATAAAAATATTTTGTTAACATTTTGTCATCAACCAAAAGATAAGATTTCGCATGATAAATAGATGAGTAACATCCTCCTTTGGAAGAGAACAGAGGAGAAATGCCAGTTGTGATAGGGGTTGGTAAGGAATCAACAAAAGCGTAGAAATTAATGCAAAAGCAGCTTACAAGAAACAACAACACACTCCTAAATTTCTCATTTAAATATTGACTATTTAACTTATATATGGATGTGCTAAAATAAGAAATCGGTATTTTATTTTGTTTTAAGTAAAGAAGTAAAAAAAAGAACTTAAAACACATTTTAAGGAATAATCTGACTAATGATTTGATAATTCGTGATTTTTAAATATATTAAAGGTGCGAGAGAGCCACATTTCACAAATTCTTTTCAACTTTAAGAGAAAATCAATGGTAATTGCATTCATCACACATAACCTAGTTATAAAATACGTGACGTTTATACGAGTACCACTGTGTCAGAAAAATTATAGTTTCATATTTATAAGTTGTAGAGATTAATGACAGTTAACTATTGTCAGTAGTATGATTGAATCACAATGGTTAGGATTTAGAAAGTGTGTAAAGTAAATTTAAAGATATTGTGGAAGATGAAATTTTGGTAGATATATTTACATCTGATACATTGTATGGCGGTGTCCAGCTATCCAAAGAGCTCAGAGTCTCGGGAGAACACTAATTGGGCGTGCGAGAGTTTCCGACATCACTGGATCCGTAATAATGGAAAGAGGAGGATTTGTAAGGAGAAGGAAACCTTTCTGGGTTGAAATAAAAATGTCATTAACAGCGCACGAAATTCAAGATCTCAAACAAGTTCGACAAACTCACACAGAGTCTGGTCGGTGATTATACAAGGTATAGACCCTACCCATGCAGAGGGGTGCGAGAATTAGATGGTACCTAATACTTATATAATATATACGTAGTTCCCCGGAAAGGCCTATGAGACTACTACCGACTTAACTCTAGCCATCCGGGTTGAGGTGGGATTGGAGCCGCTTGATGATGGCCGTCAAACTTTATCTTGGTATATCAGTAGGAAAAAAAAAAAAGCAATAATAATTTCACGGTAGAGAAGTCTATTTCCATATGTTTTTATACTCGAGTAATGTCACGATAATCCCGGCCCTAAAGGTCTCTAAATACCGGATAATAGTTGGGGTTATCGGCCTGCATTAACGCAGGATATTACTTTCCGCTAGTAGCGGATAATTTTCTACTTCCCTCGTTGGGATTATTATTATACCAATAATCGAATATTATTTCTTATTTTAAATTTGAATAATTATATTATTTTAATTTTTTTTTTTATAATCAATTTTCTACTATTCATAATATAATTATTATACTCTAGGATTTCTCCAAAAATGTTTTCCTTTTTCGCTGTAGCTATGATTTTATTTATATATATTTATTGAGATTATTTTTTTATATTTTTATTATTTTTTTTATTTTATTTTTTTTATTTTTTTAATATAGTATAACTTTAGCGTCCTATATACCTAAAATTGGGTAACCAGCATTCCATATATTATAATAAGCAATGTTTTACTCCTTTTCCCCTGTATGATATATCATATTTAATGTATAGTTTATTTTAGAGAAATTATATAAGGTAATAATTGACGAATTTAGAAAAAATTTTATTTTTTTTTCCTCCTTATAGTTTATAAATGTATATACCTGAATAGTTAGACTTTAATCCAGTATGTCTTTCGTCCCTATATTTAAGTTTTAATTTCAATTTCTATTATTGAGTATTAACTGTAACAATACATTATTTATATCTGGAATTTGGTGGTGAACATCAGTTTCATAAGATTAATATTACATTAATATATCCTAATCTTAAAGGTACTTTAAGAAAAATTTGTAATAAAATAGAAAAACGATAAAAATTTTTATTTCAAATAACTCTTATTATATTTGTGCATATAATATTTTATCAGTTTTTGTTATCATTTAATTTAATAATTATTTTTTACTAAAAATTTAATTATATATCGAGTAATAAATTTTGACAAAGTTTTTATATTTTATTTGTTATTATATATATACTTAAATTTAAGTATTATTCTTAGAAGTTTTTTAGCTTTAATGCTTCCTATAGCATACTGGAATAAAAATAGTTCGTACGAATAACTTCAATAGTACCATTATTTCGTTTTTTGAGCTATTGTGTAAAAAAAATACTCTCAATAGCTTTTGCGTTACGTTTTCGAGGTCAATCCAGTTTATATGACGCCAAATCTTTTAAATATATAATCTGACTTATACAAATAGTAAGGAATGTCTTTAATTTCTGTAGGTATTTAGCTATTTTTAATAGCATGAAATATTTTTTTCTAATATTTATAAGACAGAAATTAGACTTTATTTTATACGTTTTGGATGAGCATTTTATTTACAGATTATTGCGCCAAGGTTGAGAAATACGAAACGCAACTTGAAGGCATTTATTTTAGGCTAACTAAATGTAAAAAAATCAGGATAAATCAGCTTAATAAACATGATTATTTGCAAAAATAAAAAATAAAAAAAATATATACTCACTAGTAATTTTCGTGGATTGTGCTATATAGAACGTACTATAAAGATATAGGTGCAATCGTGTTAAAAATTTGTGGACTTATAAATTTTGGCAGGCATTCCACTGAGATTAAGATGCCTTTGGTGATTTTTTTGCTTAATCATTCGGGATAAATTTTGTGTCGATGTAGCAAATATTCGGAAAGTGTCAGAATTCGTGCAACATTATTTACAAATTATCTTAGTGCAATATCACAGTCAATTTCATGCAAAATTATGATTTGGTATTTATATATACCGCAATTGCGGATATTGAGCGGACTTAAACTGCGTGAAACGCCCACCTATCATATATATATATAATAATTATATATACTATATATATAATATAATATATATTAATATATTATATATATATAATACTATAATATATTTATATAGTATTAATAAAAATAAAATATTATCTTAATCTCAATCTTCGATATATATAAGTCTTGTCTATCCAAGATAGAATTATATATTTAACTAAGGTTGTTTTCCCCATACGATGGAGGTAAATTAAAATTAATATTAGTGGAGAAGCCTTTAATCATAATGAGACTGGGGTGTGTCAAATAGAATCAGAAGTTAAATAAAGCTACGTAAATTACGCTAAGATAATTGGAATAAAGCCCATAAAATAAGACAACTCATCACCCCCGCAAAATAGTAGCCCCCCTTTGAAGTGCGTTAGTGGATAGAATTAAATATTCAGCTATGAGAATAACCAGCAGTTAGGATATTAAGAGTATATATTCCACAAGATAACACATATATAGGTGTGCAGGAAAGAAGAGAAGCACCGCAGTGAACGACTGTAAGTTTCTAATTAATCCATACAAAATCTCATTTTGTATACACAGGCCAACCCCTTAGATCGTCTTAACGAGGGCTAACAACTAAAAGTGGTGGTAATTCTATAGTAGAAGTTATCTCTGAAGCACCTGCTGTAGCGGACATTATAGAAATTTAGGGATGAAGCACAATAATCATATGACGATATCCGAGCAAAAGATTGAGGGTAAAGAGAGTTAGGAATAAAGCTAACGTAAACACGTTATTTATAATGATTCCTTTTTTTATATTGGTCCTATTGACTCAGACCCTAATCCATAAAGCGGGTGAAAGCTCATGAAGAACCCCAGATATGAGTAAGTCAGTACCTATATATATATACCATAACAAGAGGGCGGATTATAGATGACCTTAGTATATATGAACGTAATTGAGAAGTAAGACAAAAGTACTCGTGACAGTATTCTAACATAAACTCCAGTTATTACTGTTGAAGACCTAGCTACTTGAACACTACGTTGTGTAGGTGAGTGTATTCCAAGAATAGTTTTTTTTGTTTATTTAAGCCAAGATATTTATATTGTCAACAGGAAAGTACGAGAGAACCGTCGAAAGAGAATAAGGAAGTATACAAGGTGATCTCGGTTTGGTAGGTAGAGATTTGTATATAGAAGTATGATAGGTTTTTAATAAGAATTAAATATTAACATAAGGTTCAGACGAACCCACCCTGGAAATTTCTTCAGATCAATGACGAGAATTATAGTAAGAATCTATGGGAAAGTATTTAAGTAACGAGAGGATACAATTCTCAAAAGTGAAAGTGGGAAGCAATGATTGCAAAGTTGAAGATAGAAGTTATCGATATGATCCAGCATATTTGAGTGGTGATAGAGTTATAATATGTGCTGGTTGAAGTAAGATCTATATTAGAAAAAAGTTAGGGATTATAGAATCAGAAATAACTTAGTAGAGTACAACACTATTGTAATAAAAAATGGAAATGATCATCTATACTATACCATCTAAAAAAATAATAGTACTCACCCGATATTTGAGACCAAGTTATGAAAGAAATACTAAGACATTAAAGTAAAAGTACAAAGAAGGATGGATAAGTGAAAAACGCCAGGGAGGGGAGCTTAGGATGAAGCTAAAGCTGACGGGTTAATCTACCGGAATATCAAATGTACTTTGAATAATGTCAAGCGTACCCACGCAAGTTACCCGTTAGTTATCCTAAGAGATGGGAAACCATAAATCAATATAAGATTAGGAATAGTAATATATATTCGGTACGTAAGACTCGAGTCAACGAAGCCATACTGGTATCTGAAAAAAGAGAGTTGAATATGTAATGATGCAAATTAGGATAATCTAAGAAGTGCGAGATGAGAAGGGTTTCAATAGAATCTTGATATGAAATTAAATAGTGATAAGAGCTAAAGGGCGATATGATTATTAGTAATAGATCAGAGCTAGTGCTTCTTTTTTCGGTAAAGCAGGTTGAATAACATGTGCGGGTCGACCTTACAATCACACTTAAAGTGAAGTGTATTGTTTAAAATAAGACAATAAGAGAATTATAACAGCTGAACCGAAGGCGAGGTATATGCCAGCCGGAAGCATACACTCTGAGTCATATAAAACTATTGTGGACTAACGATGGACTTAGCGTGCTCCGGGGCCACCTGTTACTTCCTACACGTTCATTATATACTATATATAGTATATAGATTTCAGGAGCCCATTGCACCGATCAATGTATAATAATCAGGCAAACGGAAGAAGAGAGGAGGCATGTTAGGTAAGAAGAGATGGAGATAATAAGAATTAGCTCAAGAATTACGTCCAGGTTGAGTTAGAGGGAATAATAGGTAGAGCGATAATAAGTAGTAATGGGTCAATTCCTAGTTGGAATCCTAGGTAGCAAACAATTCATATCGACATATAAGAGATATATATAATATATATATATATATATGTTAATATTAATACTATATATCTAAGTATACAATTATGACATTATGTTTACTATTATGAAGCGTTAAAATTAAATTATTTGCGTAAATATTTGACAATTAAAGTGCTATCATTGAATTTATTCTCTTTTGATATGTAGGTATAACAGACTGCCGGATATCGACACTGATAGTTATCTACTCCGGTTCGGAATCCTCGGTATCATGCGGTCTATCTTAGAGGCTACTCATGCCGGAAATATCCGGTAGTTACCGTGGGACTAATTCCCTATTACCGGGAGATGAGCGTCGCCACATTCGCTCCGTTTAGAACTGACTATATAAATCGCCAAACGTACTTGTACAAATAGAACGAACCTATACCGTATATATGTATTATTAATAAATTTTGGTATATATTATAATTAAAATTTATATTATTTACTCACCTATATATAACTAGCGTCTAATAATATAATAAATCATATATCAAAGGCAAGATTTCACTCAACCATTTCTGCTGAGCAGTAGAGGTAAGTAACTAACAAGTACTTATTATATAATATAATAATTGCAATTGCTTGATTAGGGGGCTTTTGGAATGTTTCTCACATGGGAGGGTAGGAGGTATGCAAAAAATAATATATTCATCGGGTTCTTTTGTTCAGTCGCCGAATTTATGAGACGTATTTAGTATTTTTAGTCAAAATAATTTATGCAATTTACTGCTTTATGTCATATATATTAATTAATAATATCATATATATATATATAATATAAATCTTAGTACTTCTCAATTGGGTTTACCCAGGAAATTACAGGGTTTCCTCATTATAGGATGGCCTTATCCTCATGATGGATGGCCAAGTCATGTTTGCGTGTGAACACTTCTAGGTTATATTCTGAATTTTTTGAGGCGGTTTCTATTGTAGATTCACCTAAAGCTTAATATCATATCATTGGTACAAAATTTATCTTAAGTTTTGATTTTTAAGGAAATTAAATTAAATACACTAACTTCCATTTCAATCTAATATTAATAACGTCAAAATAAATTAAATAATATAATTAAAATTGTCTTCTAGACCGTTGTATTCAGCTAAAGAAAATTTTTCTATATAACAAATACCAAATCTAGGTAGAAGTACGACGGCGAGAGGGCGGCCCTGCCTCCCTTTAAAACTTCTTTATGAAAAGCATCAGTAATGGAAGTTTAAATTGCGTCATATTACGTACAATACAGTTGATATCAACTAGAAAGTTAAGCAATGGATTAAGAAGAGGCAAAGCAGAAAATATAACCTAAGTAATATCACAATTATTTTGGTTTTTATTTGTCTTTACAAGTATTGTAGATTATATTTATATCTTTTGTTAAAAAATTTTACTGTATGACATCTTAAGATTATTTTTTAATAATGTTTCTTGATCAACTGCTAAAGGAGGTAATCCACAAATGAAACAGCATTACAGCATTTAGCTATACCCTAGACCTTATATCCTTTACTATACTAACTGAACTATATTATATATATTATAATATACTTAATATATATATAATTATTATAATATATATATTAATATATTAATATATACATATATAATATATATATAAGTATTAAAAGATACTAAATGTATATTCTCCTGAAATTGATTATTTATATATCAAATTAACATAATACAGTAATATCGCCTACTATAAGTATATATATATAAAATCAATTTAATTAAAATTGTGGGCATGATAAAGTTTTTTTTGTTGTATGTATATATCGTCTACTCCAAATGATATTATATATATTTATATAAATATTTATTTAATATATAATATATATATTGATAATTATATATACTATATTAAATTAAATATATTATATATTATATAATATATATTATATAATTATATAATTATATATTATTAATATATTAATTAATATTAAGTATATAATTAATTATATAATATATATATATAGATATACTATCAATTTTTTTAAAGTTATTTATTTAATTTTTGTCAGTTTGCTTTAATATATATAATGGTACATTCTTATGTATAATTAACCTTTTAAATTATAAATTTATTTTTATTTAACAATTGTTTTCATATTTTGCCTTTGATGTCCAATACTATTCTATTTTTCATATGTATTGTCTTGAATTATAATAACTATAATAATGGCTATCATTACAAGAAAACTTAAAAAGATTTTATTTATTGGCATTTTTATTGATATGGCTGTAATATTATCTTAAATAACACGCAAATACCATAAGTAATATTGCAGGTGAAGGAAAATCTAATGGTAAGTAATTCTATTAGGCATTAAACAATTAAACATCATTTATCATCAGGCTAGACTATTAAGTTCAAAAGTTACTGATTTTCCAAAAAATTGATTTTTGGAGATCCTAAACTAATTGTTTTTAACAAACTTACTGCTTTTGAATGAAGTAAATATGCCGGAATAGTTTCCAATTCGTAACTTGCTCTTGAATCATTAGTCAATCGATAACAAAATTATTATCCATTATTTATTACTAATATCACCACGTATTACGAAGGAAATCAATTTATACGATTATTTAATAACAAATTTTCTCGGAATCAAATTTTTCATGGTGAAATTAATATATTTATTCAATCCAAAAAAACAAGGAAAGGAATACCAAAATGTTACTGAGTTATAAGTATCCTCTTACAAACCTGATTGAGACATAAAAGTGCTATGACCACACACTAAAAGTTCTGCTAATCTAATTGTATATGATTAAAATGTGTTAACCTCATATTAAGTTGAAAAAAAAAAAATAAAATTTGCCTTGTCATCAATTTTAACAAGCATCAATCTTTGCTTCATCCTATATGTGAAAACCAGTGATAATATTATGGACAAATGTCTTCTGAACTTTCCAGGGATAACATAACATCATGCAAATAATAAAAGTTTTTCAAAAATTATCAAGGGCCAACTTTCATTATTTTGGTAACCGCGCAAAAAATGGATATGACCCTACGGTCATTACAATTGTTTATATTAATTTATGTGATACATTAAAAACAATTTTGATAGCCTAACATAGGTTAAGAAAGCGTGAGCAGTCAAGGGTGCGAGGATGATGTCGACTAGATTACTGTTTTTCTGTGTGGAGGTTCAGTTTGGTTTTCTTAATAGACTTTTGAGTCGAGTGTAATTGATAGGATAGTCTCCATTTTAGATATAACACACTCGTTAGCTTCAATGTAATTTAGTGATAATTTAAATTAAGATAAGTTTCCAGTTATAGACTACAATTAAGCCTCCTTCATAATTTTTATATATCCCTGGCTAGGCTTGTTTAAATTTTTAACACCCGGTTTTAAAGAGATTGAAGTTTTTCTTTGTAAGGTTTAGGTTGACGAATCATAGTGGTTAAAACTGTAGTTGGTAAAGAATTAATAGGTACAGGATAGTAAGTAATAATAATTTAAAGTATGTATGCTGTGTGTGATATCTGTGGGAATGTGAGAAGTGAATATGTGAATAGCTGCCTTTTGTGTTTTGAATGCAGAAAAGTGTTGTTAAGGAGATGGCAAGACTGGTGAAAATAATGCATGGATTGAAAGAGTAAGTATTTGAGTTGAAAAAGAGGGAAATGTTAGGAAAAAAGTAAGTAGGGATGTCGAGGTGAGGGGGGGACGGGATATAGGGTAGAACAGGATGCTCAACCGAGAGTCGGAGAAAAGGATAAAGATAGTTGACAGTTCTAGATATTTTCAATGAATATAGAGTTGTAGGAATTAGAAGTAATAATTTAAAGATGAAGGATTTTGAAAGTCAGTCAGCCTGTGCCCTGCAGTAACAGGTTCGACGCTTCCAGATGGGAGGGAATCAGAGAGTGCCACTGGTAATGTTGTTTTTCTAAGGGAATACTGCTGCTTGCTAATTGGAGAAGATACAATACTGATAGGACTTTTCATAATAATAAAAAGAAACGATTGAGTATTTTATCCAGGTGCCAGAGTGAGGTATTTTGTGGATAGGATAGATAGAGAGATTGATTCCTCAAATGTTGATTCAGATGTGATTGTGCATGTGGGTACAAATGATATAGGATAGCAGACAGAATTAAAGCAGATTAGTAGAGATTGATTAGAAGATGAACAGCTAGTGCGAAGAAGGTGCATGATTCTGGGATTTTAACTAGCGTTAGGTGAGGACTAACCATCGCATTAGGTTTAGGTGTACAATGAACTTAGTATAGGAATTATGTTTTCAGAAAAATATTAGGTTTTTGGATTTGTGGAGGAAATTTCTGGATAAAGATCTTTTTGCAGTAGAGAGTTCACTTGAGTTGTAAAGGTGTTGGGCTTTTCAGTACCAGTATGGAGACTTGTTAGCAAAAAATAGGTAAAGTTGGGGGTTAAGTCGGGCTAATTGGATATGAATAATAGAATGGGTAACTGTGTAGTGGGAGATGAATCAAAGCTGTGTTGTTACGGTTCAACTAATTATGATAGCAGATAAAAATAACGCATTTCGCAGTATAAATGCTTTTCACAAATGCCTCATAGCCTTAGAATATAAAAAATATGAGGAGAATTAGTTATACATAAATGAGAATCTAGACATTAATTGCATAACTGAGCATGGGTTAATGAAGAATTATGGAGAACATTACTGGAAATTACTCTGATAACACTAACAGGCACAATTAAATCCTTAGGTGGAATTATAACACGACTTAAGGAGGCAAGAGATGACAAACAGTTATTCCGAAGTTCAGTATCTTCCTGTTGTATAATGAATAGTGTAGAAGATACTATGGTACTGGATAAAAGTATTCAGAATTTACTAAAGTACATAATGTGTTCAGATGGACTAATCTTAGGGTGTGTTGAGTGTATAATGAAGAAATTGATAAATTAGAGGAATATGATTGTATTAGAGAGTTGTGTGGTGTGAAGGTAAATGAGAGAATAAATGAAAGGATGGATGAATAGCAGTTGGTTTAAGGGGATGAACAGTTTGATGAGTGTGCTGGGAAGGTGACCGGCTGGGAAACTGAAGAAAAGGTGGATGAGTTTAGTAAAGGAAATGCCTGGAGGAGAGGTTGTCGAGTTTGGCAGAGGCGATGAAGAATGGTGCATGACCGGAGTGAACAGTGGGGTTTGTTAGGGGGTAGGTTGTGGCCCATAGGCCAAGGGATGACCCAACATTGACGAGATGCCATATGTAGGTCCATCATGGTCCTGTGAAGCCTTATGTGGATTTTCGACTGGGATGAGTTTCTCACTTAAAGTATAAGGGGTCCGGTAAAGCGCTGTGCTTTCTTTTTGACTTACGTAATATTCTACTACTATTTTCTGTGTCTTGGTGCATGTGTAACGCACTACACAGTAAGTAGTGACAATGACAATCGAATGATTTATATATATATATTAATATACCGTATATATATAATAATAGTATATATATATATATATATATTATATATATATATATATATATTATATATATATATATATATATAAGTAATATATATATATATTATATATTTATTAAATATATATTATATATTATATTATATTATATAATTATATATATAATATATTATATGAGCCGAATGTGGTGGAGAGGGGACGCATTGAAAAGAGAGTGGGAAAAGAAAAGAGAAGATTCAGAAGAAAGGATTAGAGAAGAGGACGCAAGAATCAACAAAAGCTGGGCAAATGAGGGATTGGAAAGTTTTAAGAGCTGGGGAACGGAGATGTTTTGAGAGAACATTTGATATTAGACGGTTGGCAGAAAACTTTTAGAAAAAGGATAACAATTCAAATTAACAAATTTAAACTATTTCTATTTTAATAACGGAACAGCAAAATTTTAATCCTTGGTTCTTTTTTGTATGTACCGTATGATATTATAGTTATAGGGTAAAATATAATGGACACCAACAATACTTTTAAGATTTAGTTATTTATTATTAAGAAGAATGGACATTTAGTGAAGTCCGCTCAATTATTCAAGAAGGAATGGATAAGCAATAAAATATGAGCTATCATTTTTTTGGCTCTTGTCTTGCTCAGCTACAAAAAGGGTTGAGGCACACCCTTCCTAATAGGACTCGCCTTGAGCGGTGGTGTTAACTATATATATATAATATATAATATATATATATATATATATATATTATATATATATATATATATATATAATATATTATATATATATATATATTATTATATTATATATATATTATATCTATATTATATCTATATATTATATATATATATATATATATATATATAATATATATATAATACTATTATTTATATATACGGTATATATATATATATATAGTATATATATATATATATATATATACTATTATTTATATATGATATATATATATATAAATTATATATATATATATATATATATATATATATATATTATAATATATATATATATATAATATATAATATATATATATATATAATATATCTTCTTTCTTTCTTTCTTCTTTTGGGAGTAAAGACGCGCTTACAAGCTCGGAAAAAAAGCAGCAGGAGAGTAATGATAATGTGAAAAGCGAAAGCCCAGCCTTCAACCGCCCCCATCTGTACCATTAATTAGTGAAAGCTTGTCACAGCCAGAAAATCCACCCTAAAGCTTCATGGGACTTCGACGGAACCTCACTATGGTAAATCATCCGTGTAAGCGGTTTCCATCCCTTGGCCCAGGTGGGCCACAACATGCCCCATACAAAACCCCGCCATTCTCTCCTATCATGCACCTTTATTCTCAGCCTCTGCAAACTCACATTTCTCTCCTTCAGACATTCGTTCACCTGACTCAATCCACTTTCTCCTTGGTCTCCCAGCCGGTCGGTTCCAACACACTTCCACTATACATCCGTTAACCAACCGACTATCATTCTATCGTTTCGTGACCCAACCATTTCAACATACTTTCATTTTATTCTCTCATTTACCTTTCTTCACACCCACACAACTCTCTACATACGTCATTCCTCATTTTATTAATTCTTTCACACTAGCATGCTCCTAAGATTGTCCACCATCTGAAACACATTGAACTTTAGATCTATTTTTCTTATTCCAGACATAAGTCTCAACTACATACAATACACACAGGTTAACACATACCCTCATGTAAGACTCTACGGCATTCAGACTTAGTCCCTTTACATCACCAACGATTTAATTGCACGTTACCTTTGTACCCTTCACTACTTTCCTACTACAACGTCTGCCCATCATCCGTTCTTTCTCGTCCACACATACCTAAAAATATTTAAACCTCCGGACACTTGCTCGCAGCTGCTACCATCTAACATAACTTCAACTGAGGGACTGTCCTCACTCACACATAACGCTTTACTCTTATCTACGTTTACTTTCAAACCCCTCCTTTACATACCTGCCAAATCTCTCTACCATATATATATATCTATATATATATTATATATATATATATATTATATATATATATATATCATATATATATAGTATTAATATTATATTTATATATATATATATTAATATATATACTATATATATAATAAATTTTTTTTATTATTATTTAATTATGATAACAAAAATTAATTATTATTATTATTATTATTATTATTATTATTATTATTATTATTATTATTATTATAATAGAACAAAATTAATTTAGTGTTACCATCTTGACAATATATAAATTGAAAAATAATTGCAAAGAAAATAATATAGCTACCTGTAAAATAATATGATTAAAACTTACGTGCTATGAACAAAAGCAATTGCCAAAAATAATAGTAGTAATAAGTTTTTAATAAGTTTTTTATTGATTCGCTTTGGTACACCCAAGAAGTTGAGAAAATAATCAATAATTTGATAAGCAGGAGCATTGATCATTGTAGACAATGAGCAAAACAAATCATAAATAAAACTAAAATAGTTATAAAGTTGCAATATCAAATATCTTGTCCTTAAGTTTTGATTTTTATTTAACAAATTATAATGATCTCCTAGGTCATCATTTTCAATATCTGCCTCCTTAAATTCAGGCGATGAGTACGATGAGGAATCATTTGTATTACTAGTTTCAATTACTTCACATGAGGAGTTTGTACTTGCTGAAGATAAAAAATTAGTCTTATCTTCCTCTTCTGAATCAAGATTTTCAATATCTGTCATATATTTCCTAGTAGTTGAAGTCATTCCAAGAGAAGATTAACTATTTGGAATTTGTATTGGCATTTTAATGATATTCTTTAAAGAATAATCTTTAAAGAAGTTTCACATTAACATTAGTTAGTAATGACTGAAAAAATAATAATAAATCTTCATTAATTTGTCAAGTAATGTTATTAATAGTTATTTAATTAATTATCCGATTTACACAATACTGCTATACAATATTAAATCATCAAAATATCTCTGACAAACTTACCTAATAAATTCACAAGTATCACAGAATCTAAACTCTAATGGAGGGAATTTACTGAGTTTATATTGACAAATACTGTAAATAACAAAAAAATTTAAGGAATCCATGTTAGCCATTTATAGATTAAAAGTTTAAAATCTAAATGAGGAAATTTACATGTAGCTACTTAAACAAGAAAATTCATAAAACTCCCTAAATCATGTGAATCATACATATAGGCTGCATACAGTCTTCATAGCATGTGTGTGAATGATTTGACAACCCATAGCCTATCAAAGTTCTACTTGAAATTATAATGACATAGCTACCATTTCTAATTTTCATAATAATTTATTAATTTTTTTACTAATATATTTTTTATCATGATTACACTTTTATTTTGAAACATTTTCAGTACTTGTGTAAATTTAATGCAAATCAGAGATGAGCCTATAATACTATATAGATTATTATAAATATATTAAAATTGCATTTTTATACCATTATGGAAAAATGAGATCTTCAGAGAGAAACTTTAAATAACTATATATATATTTAAAAAACTCATTCTTATACTTCTTAAATACATTAAAATTCATTTATAATGAATCATATATTAGGTAGGCTATGTTAAAAAATATATATTATATACCGTACTGTAATATATATATATATATATATAATATATTATATAATATATATATATATAATATATATATATATATATATATATATATATATATATATATATATATATATATATCAGCACAAAAATATTCAAATAAAAAATATTTCAATCTGTATAATTATATTTAACTCAATTTTAAAATCTCATTTTAAATAATACAGAGAGTAATAAATTCTATGAAAAGAAGAATCAGTTTTATATCCTTATTTTTATAAAATATCAAAATTCTATTTATATACATTTATCTATATATTTTCTATAGCCTATTTCCTATTTGTAAATAGCTACAAAAAAGTAATATTATAATCCAATCTTTCCCTTTTCCCTCTCTAATATTCAATATAGACTTTTAAAATTAAATATATACCAGAATTATTAATTATACTTTTTTGTGGCATTAAGATATATTTCACTCCAGACAAGCAAGAACAATAATATAAAGAATAATTAAATAAGCTTAATCTCTAACAAATTAAGGTAATAGTTAAGATTAGTGTAGTTAGACGAAAAATCAAAATTTTTCTGATAATCATTTTTTTAAATATCTTTCATTCCCATGTAAGAGGACTAAAAAAGCACTGTCAAATCTCTCATATATAAATATGTTCACTCCATATATTTTTTTTTTGTTTGAATTCAGTTTAAGACCCATTAAGTTTAAGTTATAATAAGTTTTGTAAAGCCCACTCAGTAAATATGTGTATAGTCAACAAAACTGACCATAACCTTACTAAATTTTTTAATGTAAAAAAGAATATATGAAAACACCAAAAATGTTTGCTTATAAAATTGTGGCAATTTTTTATTAATAACATGTGGCAGCGTTACCTCAAACCCATATCAAAATATTGATTACTTTTTAAAAAATATTGATCTTTTTTAACTATGCTTCCCAAATTAATTATTCTCTTTCAAAAACATAATTTCTGCTTGATTCAAGTATATCCAAGTATCAACAAATTTTTATAAATACTTTTTATGTCTAGTAAAGGATGAAGAAAATAGATAGGGTCTATTAAGAAGTGGCATTGGTACATAATTAGATAAATTTGACAACCCAAATACACATGTAATGTTCAAAATATATTAAGCCAAATAACACAACATGAAACGCAAGAATACACTACGTCTCACATATAAAAGTAGGCTACTTCAACAGATTCTAGAACTCAACAATTGGTTAAAAGTTTAAGGGCAGATCTCTTCGTCGACTAGGGAGTCAGGGACACAATTTTTTGGGAAGTCAGAAGTGTCCTTTAAAAGTTTGGCCCTCGTTTCTCTCAGAAATGCTAATAACAATAAATCGCAAAACAGCAAGGTAAACTCTGTATCAAACTTCAAAACTCAAAAGTAAGTGGAATGAACCTTATTGGCTTTGGGCGAGGGTGAATGAGCTCTGTAAGTGTGGATCTGAAAGAAATTTTTTTGTAAAGATGACACAGAGTTTGCATGGGTCAAATAAATATATTCAGATGCTACCCTACAACTCCTTAAAATATATTTTCTTTAGGTGAATTTTAATGAAAACAGGTCGATCGAACCGAAATATGAACTTTAAAGTATTTCCATTTTTTATAAAATTATATAAAAATATTATTTTTCCTTGTGCCAATGTAGAATTTCTAATACTTTATTTATGTAAGAATCAATTATAAGATCACTGAATTAAGGCTCTCTCTCTCTCTCTCTCTCTCTCTCTCTCTCTCTCTTCTCTCTCTCTCTCTCTCTCTCTCTCTCTCTCTCTCTTCTCTCTCTTCTCTCTCTCTCTCTCTCTCTCTCTCTCTCATATCTCTCTCTCTCTCTTCTCTCTCTCTCTCTCTCTCTCTCTCTCTCTCTCTCTCTCTCTCTCTCTCTCTCTCTCTCTCTCTCTCTCTCTCTCTCTCTCTCTCTCTCTCTCTCTCTCTCTCTCTCTCTCTCTCTCTCTCTTCTCTCTCTCTCTCTCTCGATATATATATATAATATATATATAATTATATTATATATATATATATATATATATATAATATATATATATATAACTATATATAGTATATATATATTATATATATATATATATTATATAATATATATATATATATATAGATATATATATATTATTGTATATATATATTATATAATTGAGTTATTTTCTGATCTTGAATAACCACCTTCAATAATAGAATATTAGATTGTGAAGAGAGGTTGTTCCACGATAAATTGGCGTGTTTCTTTCCAGAGCTGCTTAGGATTCATCGGTGGTGCCATAGCAGCATCATGCACCAGACGCCACAGAACTCCCCCTAGTGACAATGCCGCGAGCACGCTCCGCTCTCCGCCTGGAAGGACGTCGGATAGTAAGAAACGAGTAGCTGTGACGTGAAAGCTAGATGTGCTACATTAAGGTCACTAAGAAGCTTCGACCACTTGTTTTCTTTACGTGCAGTTGGGTTCCGCACCGCAGAAGTTTTGAGTTGGAAGTAGTGAAAGTACGGTACACAGGCGGTAACAGCGATGACCGAACAGATGTAGCGCCCAACAGAAAACTTGATTTGATGGTGATAGGTGTTCATTGGTCACAATTTGAAGGGTCAAGGTTCTGATCTTGAATAACCACATTCAATAATAGAATATTAGATGTTGAAAGAGAGTGAGCGTTGTCACGATAAAGTGGCATTTCTTCCCGGAAGCTGCTTAGGATTCATTGGTGGTGCTAGCAGGCTCCTGCAAACCAGACGCCACAATATATCTATATATATCATATATATATATTATTATAATATAATAATATATATATATATATATATATATATATATATATAGTATATATAGTATATATAGTATATATATATATATATATATAAATATATATATATATTATATATAATATTATATATATATATATTATATATATATATATATATATATATATATATATATATATATATAATATATATATATATAATATTATATATATATATATAATATAATATATAGAGAGAGAGAGAGAGAGAGAGAGATGAGACGGAGAAGAGAGAGAGAGAGAGAGAGTGTGTTCACGTTTGACTCAGTGGGCTAGGCGAGCCTTTTTGGCTCGGCCTTAACCAAGCCGGATTGCTCTCTCAGTTATGCGGCTCGGATTCCCGTTCAGCTACATGAACGGACATAAAAAAAAGCCGTCAGAAGGGTTAGTTCTTGTAATATTTACGTATTGCCAGTTTATGTCATAGTGTATACATTAGTCTCAATTGACCACACCATAACTACCAAACATAGTCAACACATACAACAGAACAATCTATACAGTATTCGCAATAAAAATCACTCTTCTCATACTTCTCGCATTGGAAAGGCAGCGTATTAGAATGCTCGATCCTACAAAATTTTTTCGAAATGACTTCAAACTTGAATACACATATATGGGTCTATTACCTAGAGTAACAAAAAATGTTTTTTGATTTTTTTGAAGAATTGAAATTCAAAACCTAACTTTTTATGCTTTTAAATGAAAATTGCGATATTTTTTCTGCTCATGCGATCAAGATGAAATTTATCAGAGCCAATACAGTCGAGGGAGATACACATTTTCGATATTTAGATAATTTCTTTGTATACGCAGTAGTTTGGGATTGTTCTTGGAACAAAATTTAAAAAAAAAAATCGTCCCCCCGAGTGAGCTTTGAAGTGAATTGGCATGTAGATACACTCCATCCCCCTTCGAAGAGAATAACATAATTGTGCACCCAAGTATTTTCACTCAAAAACCCCAAAAATCGTCTTGCTGCGACACGATTCTGCGGGAGATACTCATAATCCTCATTTATGGGCCAGTTTGCAACAAACCACAGTTTATTGATTCCTTAATTTCCTCAACATCCCTTTGTAAAAGGTGCTGTCGTTCTCTTCTCATGAACGATATACACCTTGATATTCCGTTCTCCTCACTATCTTGCCTGGTTTCTGGCCTCTACTCTCTCCATCTTAGCCACCTCCGCTTGCGCCCATGTTAAAGGATATTCCTTATCTCATTCCGCAGTTCACGGTTTATTCCAGTGTTTACTGACAGCTCTAAAACAGGGAACAGTGTGGGTGCGTCTGATGTCTTTCCTGATCGCAACCTCTCTCATACCCTGCTGCCTTCGTTTCAATTTTTACAGAAGCAATTAATGAATATAATGGATGCCATCTCTCGAATTTTATTTCCTTAACCAAGACCTCTCTTGTCATTTATTCAGATTAGCTCAGCACCTTCAAGCACTTAAACCCCTATTCTAAAATCAGAATGATCTCTGTACAACAGTTTATTCGACTACTCCACTCTCGCAAGAAAACAAATTACACTATGTGGATCCCTTCTCGACGTAGGGGTAACTTGGCTATGAATCGGAGAACCAGATGCCAGAATGGCCACCGCCTCTTTCCGGAGCTATTTTAGTACCTTAAAGAGTCAATTACCATTCGACAAGGTCGCCTCCCATGCAAACTGATTATTATCCGCTCTCCGACCAAGGTTCCGGTACTTACTGGAGGAATTTTGCTGGCGAGTGATCAGCGAGGGGCAACAAAAACTTAGGAGTGTTAAAGCCGAACTGGGTTGAGTGGTCTTACTCTCACGTATGAAAGGCTTGCACGACTCCGCATTGGCCACCACCATTCATTCACAGCCCACTACATGTCACGCGCGAATCCCCCCCCAAACATTTGGAAATTTAGCCGTCGCCAGGCCCTACAATTCTGTTCCCAATGTCCATCGATTGCCCTCAATGAATCCTGGTTGGCCGTCGTCATGTTTCCTTACTCTATATGTCCATAACACCTTCTAAAGGTTTATCCCGATATAGTCTTGAATCCTTCCCCCCACCTTTTTTGATATTAACGTATCTTCTCTGATCTCCAAGAACTAAATATTCCTTAACATTTAATTGTATTTTAAAATAGGACTATATATAAATGTAAGGCATCTTTTTTTTTAATTATGTTTATTTTTTGACAATATTTATTTCACCATCTAAATTTTTTCGTTTAACATTTAAAAATAAGTATGAGCCAGGGGACCCACCCATGGAGTTATTTTTTCACCAGCGTGGCCGGCTTCCCTGTGGGGCCGTGGGTGGGTCTGTACACGAAACTAAAAATAAAATTATATATATATATATATATATATATATATATATTATATATATATTATAATATATATACGTATATATATAATATTATAGTTATATATATTTATTCTGGGAAATAATCTGAATGAGTCTATGAGAAGATTTTGATAAAATGAGGAATGAACGTATTAGAGTGTTGTGTGGTGTGAAGAAAGGAATAAATGAAAGTACCTTGAGATGGGTTTGGTCATGTGGAAAGGATGGATGATAGTCGGTTGGTTTAAGCGGATGTATAGTGAATAGTGTGATAGTAATCGAAATTCCTGAGAGATAAAAAAAAAAAAGTGGATTTTGAGTCAGAAAGGAATGCCTGGAGGAGAGAATATGAGTTGGCAGCAGAAGAAAGGGGAATAATAGGAGTGAATGGCAGGGTTTTGTGAGGGTAAGGTTGTGGCCCAAGGGACCCCACTTTGACGAGATGCCATAGTGAGGGTCCGTCGCGGTCCCGTGAAGCTCTAGGGTGGATTTTCTGACTATTACGAGTTCTCACTAAAAGGTATAAATGGGGCGGTAAGGCTGGGCTTTCTTTTCGACTTACGTCATATTCTTCTATATAACTGTTCCATGATGCATGTTTACGCCACCTTGGAAGGAAGGTGGGTGATGATATATTATATATATATATATATATATATATATATAATATATATATATATAATATATATAATATATATTATATATTATATATATATATATATATATATATATTATATATATATATATATATATATATATATATAGTATCATATTATAATATATATATATATATATATATATATAAATATATAATATATTAT
>JABUQX010072889.1:60000-77500 GCA_015478945.1 Trachelipus rathkii
ACACTGCAAGTGATCATTAGACTACCACTTTGGCGTACCCCCAAGTATCACTTTGCGTACCCCACTTTGGAGACCTCTGCTCTACAGAACAAAGAAAACGACACCACAAACACTTGGCAAATCTTTAGAAAACCTTGCTTTCGCGGCCCTTCCTAGTTCGTAGGGCATACTAGACTTTAATCTATCCGCATCTACATTGTCAACTGATGAAAATAATTTGAGAATCTGAATCATATGACCCCCCTCCCCACACACACACCTAGAAATCTCATTTCTACAGGAAATCTAGAAGAAACACCCTCAGTTCCTTTAGTTTTTTTTTTTTTAATCCAAAAAATTATTCTTGTTCTGAGAGGAGTCAAAAGGGTGCTCAGTATTCAATCAATTGTCTAATATATCCTTTCTAGAGCTTACTGATCACCTCCTTACTATTATAATAAGCATAATAAAAATAAACTAATTACCATTTTTATTACATTAAATTTTTGGAAACGCAAAACACTAATAAACAACGCCCGCCGATCCAAAAAAAACTGTACGGCTAGTCCTAACTAGTACAGTGTTGCCAGATTGTATTCACAAGTCTCCAAAATAATTTCCTTATACTCTCTACAATATTGACAACTTCCATACTAATTTAATTTTTTCATAAATACTATCTCACTGTGCCTTAAAATAAATTAGCAATATGAAAAATATTAGACACAACAGTGGCATTGCAAACATTAGTTTTAACTAAAAAGGAAAATTGACTTTAAAATTAGGAGTTATAAAAACTATTATATACTTCTACATATATATCTCTTCTATTTTAGTTTTATTTTAGGATATAAAAAGTGACTAAAAACTATTAGCTATATACAGTATATTAGTTTTAGTGGAATTTATATTTTTGTCCCCTTCGATATAATTGATCAGAATAATTTTCACTAAAAAATAACAACTGCAGACTCACTTCAAATTCAATAGTAGTCCTAGTTAGTCGTGCTTGTGAAATCAAAAATTTTAATAATCAAAATGTAAAAGGGTATAGAGGTAAATTGTCTTATTTCTTCATTTCTTTTCAAATATTTTTACTATCAACCTATCTCTATTCTCTTTACCTTCTCACCAATCAAATTTACCCTAACTATTTTAAGTGCTAGTATAAAAACTATTATATACTTTCACATATATATCTTCTATTTTGCTCATTTTAGTATTTTATTTTAGGATATAGTATTTTATTTTAGGATTTATAAACTATTTGCTATATACAGTATTTTATTTATTAGTTTTAGCGGAATTTATATTTTTGTCTACATGTGGTATCCATTTTCACTAAATTTCACTAAAAAATCACAATGTCTTGCGACAATTGTGGACTCACTTATAATTCAAAAGCGTGTACTATTTAGTCGTTTGTGTGTAATGTAATCAAAAGTTAATCAAATGTGCGTATAGAGGTAAATATTTCTTTCTCAAATATTTTCACATCATCAACTCCACTCCTATTCTCTTTACCTTCACCAATCAAATTTACCCTAACTAAGATTTTGAGTGATAGATTACTAAAACCAAAGGCAGAGTTATCTATGGACTATCTAGTAGATCTTATTCAAGCAAAAAAATCTTTGAAAAACAACAAATTCAGGTAAGGCTAATTAGATTCACAATTGTACTTATATATCACCTTTAAAACCTTATATCTTTCAAAGATTTTTTTGTAATTAATTTAATCTGCTTTAGATTAAATTTTCGTCAATTGTGTAATCTACATTGGTCTTAACGAACGGATTTGTTGCAAGATCTTGATAACTCGTGCCTATCAATTGCAAATTATAATCAAACTATCTCCGAAGCTATAGCAGTTTTCGATAATTTGTGTATTAGGGCAAAATCATTTTTAAATTAATGTTTATTTGAACGTGGGAAAATATTAGAGACAGTAGAAGCCGCATGGGCCTATCGAGACTAGCCTATTGGTGTTTTCGTCCTAAGTTTAGTTAGTCATAGTGTATTTAATTCAAAATTTGGTATGAGAGTTAGGTAAGCAATGCATCATTGCCTAACCATTACATTACAGTGATTTCCTAAAAAATTCAAGCTCAAACTTAGGCCTAGGCCTAGGTCATTTTCAACCTCAAAATTTGTTTTTTGTGTGTGTGTGGTCTTCTAAACCCTTTCAAAATTCAAATCAAATAATTTGTCCTGGTGGTAGGCCATATCTCATTTTTCCTCAAAAAATTCAATTTCAAAGTTAGGCATTATAGGCCTAGATCACTTTCAACTTCAAATTTTTTTTTGTCTAATAGACCTTTTCAAAATTCAAATCAAATAATTTAGCCTGGTGGTAGGCTATCTTTCATTATTTCATCTTTCTTCAAGGTTTCATTTGTCCTTGGGTCATTCTAGCCAAATTTCAGCGAAAATGTCTGACCCAGAGATACAAGCCCTTCTTGATAGAGTTAATAAAAAATCTAAGCCCATAGTTCAAGCCATTTCATCCCTCAAGGCACAAGTAAATATTTATCTTGATCAAATAGAGAGTAGGCCTATAGAAAATAATAAAGATAAAGATGCAGTTTATGTAAAGGATCTTGTAGAGGAAGTAGAGTCCTTGTTAAAAGATATTAAACAAAAGGATACAAATATAATAAAAATATATAATGATAATGAAGTTGACTCCCTCATTCCTGAGTTTCATAATAAGGAGTTGTGTAGTCAGATTCAGTACCAATGCTCGATTAAATCAAAATTAAGTGAATTAAAATTTAAAGGGGATCAAAATTCAACCCCTCCAAAAAATACTTGCTCTCATTTCAGTGAATCTGTTCTTAGGGCTATAGATTGTGGTTTCTTTGAGGGCAATGAAACTGATAAGTTTGCTTATAAAACCTTCATTTCAAAATTTAAGAGCTCCTTAGATTTACAAAAAAATTTAAGTGAATCCATTAAACTTCATTGCTTAAAAAATAAATTAAAGGGATATGCGTACTCCCTAATTCAGAATCTTTCTATTAGTGATAATAATTATAATAAAGCTCTTGAACTTCTAGATAAAGAGTTTTTAGACGAAAATTTTCTCATTGATGAAATTATTAAAAAGATCATATCTTTAAAACCAGTATTTGACCCAACATATAATGCGACTAGGGTTTACTTAAATGATATCAGAACATTAATATATGAACTTGAGAGTTATAACCTCAAATATCTTGAGGAGGCTACTGGATTAGTAGTACTTAGCCACATAGTTTTATCAAAATTACCTAATGTGGTAGTCAAAGAAATTACTCGCAAGTTGAATACCAATTACCCTGATTTGAATCAAATATTCGATAGTTATAATGAAGTTATCAAAAATATTGTTAAAACGTCAAATCATAATAAAGGTCAAAATTTCAATCAAGTCCCTCCCCATAATACTTATTCAAAATTTAAAAATATAAATACTTCGGATAAAACTAATTTTAAATTTAAAAATAATGAAAATCAAAGGACGAATGAGTCTTTAAAATCTAATAGGCCTGATTCTAATTCTGCTTTGCAAAATTTCAAAACTCATACTAATGAAGTTAGTGGAAATGAAGCTTCTCATAGTATTGATTCTTCCACTTCTAAAATCAAAGGTTATTCAAAATCATGTAAGTTTTGTTCATCCCAAGGTCATGTGATGACCAATTGCAATGTTTATCAAACCTATGAGTTAAGAATTAAAAGGTGTAATGAAATAAATCTATGCCCCAAATGTTCAAGTACTAAACATACTGCAGATCAGTGTCCTGGACTTGAGGAGCAACTTTCTTTTAGTTGCCAAGTTTGCAATAAAAGAAGTCATATTACAGCTCTTTGTAAGCAAAGGAAAAGTTCCACCCTCACAAATGTATGTCTTAGTTTTAGTCAAAGCACCAACAATTTATATTTGTTGCCATCAATTACTATAAGGATTGGTAGGGGTAAAGTTTCGGCTTCAGTTCGATGCCTAGTCGACTGTGGCTCACAGAGGTCCTACCTTTCTAAAAGAGTGCTGGACAAACTCAATATATCTGTAGAGAATCATCAAAGCACTCAATACGATATAAAAACTTATTTAGGTATTAGCACCCGCACTTTGAAAGAGACTGTTCTTGATGTATATATGGACCAGTCTTGTTTCACCCTTCCTCTTTTGGTTGATGAGGATCTTAAATTAAGTTACGAGATTAAGTTCGTAGATCAGGCTCTAATTAATTTAAAAAATAAATCTTACAAATTGGCTGATTCTGGCTATAAAGAGTCTAATAACTCATTTTTTGATTTGGATGCCTTAATTGGCATTGATTTAATAGAGTATTTCCCTCAACTAGAATTGATTAAATGTATGAGTGGATCTGCTTTTAAGTTAAGAGATGGTTCTATTATTCCATTTGGAAATATTACTAATTTTATATACAATAATCAAATAAGAGTTTCAAATCCACCATCAGTTGTTCAAAATCATGTTCAAAATCAAAATCACATTCATGTTCAAAATCAAAATCAATTGCAGGTTAACCATACTTTGGTTAATGCAGTCTTAAACCCTGTACATTCTTATTTTAATCCTTTAAGCCATATCCTAAGTAATTCAGAGGTAGAGCAAGGATTAGAAAACATGTTCAAATTAGAGTCCTTAGGTATAGAAGGTATGAATAATAGTAAATCTGAAGATGATTTGAAACAGATTGAAAAATTCAAAGGTGGTATAGAGTTCAAAGACGGAAAATATCATATAGATCTTCCATGGATTGAAGATAAACTTCCTTTGTTGCCATCAAACTATAACATTGCTCTTGCAGTGCTTAATAGAGTTCATAAAAATTTAGAAACAAAAGATTTAGTTAAAGCCTATGATGATGTCTTTCAGCAACAATTAGCTGATGGTATTATTGAAGAGTTCAGTGTATCTCCCTCTGAGTATAAAAATTATATTTGGGTTCCTCACAGACCTGTTATCAAAACTGATGAACAAGTATCAACAAAGGTCAGACCTGTGTTTAACTGTTCTCTTAAAACTAATTCTTTACCATCTCTAAACGAGGCAGCCTATACTGGACCAGATCTTATGTCCTCCTTGTTGGGTCATTTATTCCGGTTCAGATCAAATCAGTTTGTCATGTTAGCGGACATTAAACAAGCCTTCCTTCAGATTAAGTTAAAATCTATCGAAGACCGCAATCGCTTTTGTTTTTTTTGGAAAAGTAATGGTCAATTAAAGGCTTATCGATACTCAACCATTGTTTTTGGTTTCACATCCTCACCTTTCATCCTCAATTATATCATTAAGCATCATGCTCAGTCTTATGAGGATGATGCATGTACTCAGATTCTATTAAATAATTTTTTTGTTGATAATTTAATTATTAGTGGCAATGATACACAACATTTAAAAGAACTTTATTATGAATGCAACAAAAGAATGGAAGATGGTGGTTTCCATCTTAGAAGTTGGGACTCTAATAATGATCAATTAAGAACTGTTATGGAAGAAGAGGGTAGAATAGTTCAACATCAGGAATCAGAAGATAAGGTTCTTGGATATCTTTTTAATCCTCTTACAGATAAGTTAAAACTAGCAAAATTTTCAGTAAATGCTGATGCAAATACCAAAAGATTGTTGTTATCTGCTGTGTCCAAGGTTTTTGATCCTTTAAATATCTTTTTACCCGTAACTTTAAGAGGTCGGTTATTAATTAGGAAATTATGGCAATTAGGTCTCGATTGGGATGAAAAGGTCCCTGCTGATGTTTTAGTTTCCTGGTCTTCACTATGTTCAGATTTAAATAAATTACATAATATTGAAATTGAAAGGTGTGCTTTCTCACCTTCTCCCTCGAACTCTTTATTCGTATTTTGTGATGCTTCTTCATCTTGTTATGGTTTTGTCGTTTATAGTATAGGTCAAGGTTCTAATTTAATATTCTCAAAGGCCAAGGTGGCCCCTCTCAAATCTAGGGCTTTGCCCTCTTTAGAGTTGTTGTCTGTGTTCTTATTTTTCAAATGTATCAAATCAATATTATCAGAATTTTCTAATGTTCAGTTCAAAAACATAAAGGTGTTTGTAGATGCTCAAATTGTCCTTTCATGGCTCCTATCTGGAAGAGCAAAAAATAAAAATATTTTTGTTAACAATAGGCTCAAAGAAATTTATCAAATCAAAAATCAAGTTGAGCAAGAGTATAAAGTATCCATTTCTTATGCTTACATCAATACTGCTGAAAACCCAGCAGATCTGATTACCAGAGGTGTTACAACCTCTACTTTTCTTTCAAAATTGCCATTATGGCTAAAGGGTCCTTCTTGGATTCTTTTAGATCAATCTCAATGGCCTATTAGTAAACTTAAATGTTTGTCTGAGGCCAATAAGGAAAAGACTTTACAATGTAACACATCTGTGGTTGTTTCTCAGTCTTTGTTACCATTTAAAGATTACTCAAGTGTGCATAGGCTTTATAAAGTAACTTCAAAAATATTCAAATTCATTAGCAGGAGTAAAGGGCTGGATGAAGATTGTGATCAGAAAGCCCAACTCTATTGGTTGAAGATAATGCAGCAGCATTGTTTTTCTAAGGAGATATTATTTCTCCAAAATCCTAAAAAGGATGAAATTCCACCGCTGGTCAATCAACTTAACTTATTCATAGATGATAAAGGCCTAATCCGATCCAAAGGTAGAATTGCCAAGACACTTTTATATAATGATGATGTGATAAATCCAATTCTTCTTGGCAAGGATCATCATCTCACTAGATTAATCATAAGAGACTTTCATTCAAGATGTCAACATTTGGGTGTTCAAACCACTATCAATTTTATCAGAGCTCATGGCTTCTGGATTACCAAGGCCAGGCAGGCTGTAAAGAATGTTTTGTCAGACTGTATAGTATGCAAAAAATTTAACAGTATACCCTTTAAATATCCAAAAATGACTAATCTTCCTCATCATAGAGTTAATTTTGTGCGTCCTTTTGAGCATACTGGTGTGGACTTTACAGGGCATCTCGTTGTAAAGATTAATGATAAGGAATTTCAAAAAATGTATCTATTAATTTACACATGCCTTAATATCAGAGCTATTCATGTTGATGTCCTTCCAGATATGTCCACTGAATCCTTTTTACTTTCATTCCAACGTTTCACAAATATATATGGCATACCGTCCAATTTGTACTCAGATAATGCCAGGAATTTCAAACAAGGTGGAAATATACTGTTAGAATCTTTGTCTTCAAATATGTTCTCCGAACATATGCGTATCAATAACATCAAACATTACAAGATTCCAGTCTATTCCAGTTGGGTGGGATCAGTTTGGGAGAGAATGATACGAACAGTTAAGGGATGTCTCTATAAAACTATAGGTAAAGCAACCTTAACCTACTTTCAACTGTTAACAAGTATTTCAAATATCACCAATGTTATCAATTCAAGACCTTTAACCTATAGGTCATCAGATAATGATTTGGAAGTTATTGCTCCAAATTCCTTTTTGAAGCCTTATGGCAATTCAAACCTCATATTCAATGAAGTTTCCACCCCAATATGGAAAAAACTTCCTCCCTCACAACAAGACTTAGCCATAACTCTAACTGCTCAAGGTAGAGTTTTGGAGACTTTCAGGGAATTATGGTATGAGTCTTACCTATTAAATTTGCGCCAGACTAGTAGAAATCTCTATCAGTCAGAGTGGACCAACAGAATTAAGGTTGGAGATATAGTTCTGATTCACACACCTAACAAACCTAGACCCTTCTGGCTTTTGGGCAGAGTTCTGGAAGTCATTGTTGGTGATGACAATAAGATCAGGAGTGTGTTATTAAAAAGGGGAGATGGACAAACCTGTCATCATTCTATTTGTCATCTCTACCCATTGGAGTTATCTATTACCCACTCTGTCTCCAGTGGAGAAACTGATGCTGAAGCAAGCAGTGATCTCTCCAATTCAGATGGTCAAAACAATGAAAATACAGATCAAGTTGATCCCTCAAATTCAAATTCAGTTATTCAAAGTAATAGTGATACTGCTATTGTAGATGTACAACCTTCAACTTCAGGTATAAATTCACCTCAACTTGACTCTCAACAGAATCAAATTTCTCAGCTCAATTCAGTCAAAGAAAGACCTATTAGACAGGCTGCTGTCAAGTGTCAAGAATTCCTTCGCAGGAATTTATCTGATTTGTAAAATTTTTAATTCTTTTAATTGCAATGGTTTTCATTGCAACTCTTCAGTGGGAGTGATATAAAACTATTATATACTTTCACATATATATCTTCATTTTGCTAATTTTAGTGTGTTATTTTTGGATATAGTATTTTATTTTAGGATTTAAAAACTATTTGCTATATACAGTATCTTTTATTTATTAGTTTTAGCGGAATTTATATTTTTGTCTACATGTGGTATCCATTTTTCACTAAATTTCACTAAAAAATCACAATGTCTTGCGACAATTGTGGACTCACTTCTAATTCAAAAGCGGTACTATTTAGTCGTGTTTGTGTAATGTAATCAAAGTTAATCAAAATGTAAAAAGGGTATAGAGGTAAATTTCTTCATTTCTTTTCAAATATTTTCACTATCAACCTATCTCTATTCTCTTTACCTTCTCACCAATCAAATTTACCCTAACTAAGATTTTAAGTGATAGATTACTAAAACCAAAAGGCAGAGTTATCTATGGACTATCTAGATCTTATTCAAAGAGCAAAAAAATCTTTGAAAACAACAAATTCAGGTAAGGCTAATTTAGATTCACAATTGTACTTATATATCACCTTTTAAAACCTTATAATAGGTTACAAAAGCCAAAAGGCTGAGTTATCTAAGGGCTATCAAGATCTTATTCAAAGAGCAAAAATTCTTTGAAAACAACAAATTCAGGTAAGGCTAATGTAGATACACAATTGTACTTATATATCATTTTTTAATTATTATAAAGTCTTCCTCATTGTTTAGGTCAATATATGCTGAAAATTGTTTTAATTGTTTATTTATATTTTATTTTATTAGTTTTTGAGAGAGAGAGAGAGAGAGAGAGAGAGAGAGAGAGAGAGAGAGAGAGAGAGAGAGAGAGAGAGAGAGAGAGAGAGAGAGAGAGAGAGAGAGAGAGAGAGAGAGAGAGAGAGAGAGAGAGAGAGAGAGAGAGAGAGAGAGAGAGAGAAGGGAGAGAGAGAGAGAGAGAGAGAGAGAGAGAGAGAGAGAGAGAGAGAGAGAGAGAGAGAGAGAGAGAGAGAGAGAGAGAGAACCTTACCGTCAAAGTGAGTGAATATAATTTTCAGTCAGTATGTTTCAAAGATAGACCCATTAGGGTGGAGATGGAAAAACCTAATTGATGGAGTAGGGAGATAACCCAGTATAAATATATTAACATACAGTAGGTCAGATAGATTGAAAAATATCGGACTTATTGTGGATATACTCTTCAAAATTTAGAATTTTCAACGTCTGTTTTCGAAAAAAGCCACGCCTTTATTTGCCAACGTTGAAATGTAAGCAAAGTTGTGATTGGTTCGTAACAAGCAAATATCTCATCTCCTTCATAAATGGCAGCTGCTTCTTTATAGCGTTATCGAGCATATTATAATTAAATAATTTATATAATTTTTTTTAGCTATTTTCGTTCAAGAAAATTTTACCACGATAAATACTAAAAATATTTGTGAATATAAAAATAAACCTTTGCTGTATATACGAATTGCGAAGTCATATTATATTTGTTTTATTTTTTGACGGCAAACTTTGCCACGAAAAAGTACACTTATGCACACATAAGATGATCCGAAAATTATAACATTAGATTGAAGCGCTAAAATGTTAATTATATCTATACTATGGAGATAAGAGAGAAAATCAATGTAAAACGTAGATGTTTTAACTTTATACACTATATACAATCTAGAAGCACAATAACTGGTTTGGGTGAGCCGTGTGACATGTATCTGTTAGTTAGGATAAGTTAGCAAAAATGTTTCATTACCTTTTTTTAAAAAACTTTTATGGAAATGGAATGATAAATTACTTATGGAGTTAGTCCCTGAAGTTTTCACTTTTCAGCAGGATGGAGTTGGAGTCTAAAATTTTCCAGAGGGTGGAGTCGGAGTCGGTAATTTTCAAGAGGTCGGGGTCGGAGTTGGAGTAGGAAAATTTTGAACCGAAGCCACAACCCTGGTTCCAATAGTGCATGTAAGCATGTAATAAATAGTCTTACAGGATTTTGAAATTGGAGCAATGAAATTAAATCTTACTGAACCACATTGACCAATAAAGCTGCAGGTACCCACTGAATGATATGATAGAATTCTCAAAGGAAGGTAGTAGCAGTGCAAAGGCACTGTATTGATATGTAACGATCTATAACATTTGGTGAGGTATCATAGAATTGGAAAACAGCTAACTGTGCTTATTTATAAGAAAGGGAATAAGGAAGAATGATATTATAGGTCAGTTAGCTTAACATTTCTGGATATAAAAGCTTTGGAAAAGTTAATGAAGGGTCATATAAAGAAGTATTTGATGATAGTAAAATACTGTATGACTCCCAGGATAAATCGTGTCAGACAAACCTTTAGAATTTATGGAATACATTACTGACCGCATTGACCTAGGAGATCCAGTTGATGTTACTTTATTTCAACTTCAACAAACCTTTGATTGGTGGAAATTTTAAAAAATAAAACCAAAATAAAAACATGTCTGATGCAAACAGTTATCACATTGTGATATAAGTGGAGTGGTGAATGATTGATTGTGAGTGGTTGAGAACAGAAGGCAGTGTTACTACTGGAACGGGTGGGCTATCATCATGAGAATAGTGGAGAGTAGTCCCACAAGGTTCAAAGTGCTGGGGACACTATTGTTCCTTATATAGAGCAGAAAGAAAAAGAGATATGTTATTATTAGCATATATATATATATATATATAGTATATATATATATATATATTATAGTGTATATATATATATAGTAGAAATATATATATATATATATATATATATATATTATATATATATATATATATATATATAGTATATATATATATATATATATATATATATATATATAATTTAGACCATTGTTTTTAAGTTTGCAGAGACACCAAAGTGGCTACTCTGTAAGAAAAAAATGATGTATGTACAAAGATTCAAAATGATCTCGATAAACTTCTTGGGTAGGCTCCTAAGAGGCAAATGAATTTTGATAGTAAAATGTGTAATATTCTTACTGTAGGTTATTCTAATGAAAGATTTAACTATGGTATTAAAGGGAATTGACTCGACTCAAGATGCTAAGTATAATAAGTTACAATATCGTTTACAAGAGCAAATAGGTTATAAATAAGCATTAAAATGTATGTTAAATAATATTGGCAGAATTTCATCAAACTATTTTCTGAGTGTGCAGAGTGCATAACGGATTCTCTTTATCATAGAGTGTACGTTCCATATTATTTCCCTTCAACTAAACCAAACACACCTTGTTTTATTTAACTCTGCTTGTTCAGGTGCTATTCGTCACAGGGACTTTGCGACGCCATCATGAATTACCGCCTTCTTCAAACTTCATAAACTCACGCAACTTATATTTCATCCAGGAATCGTGCAAAATATATTTTTCATGGCACTAAAAACTCTTTTCTCTCTCCAGAAAATACAATCTTTCTAGTTCCTCTTCCTCACGCTCTTTCTTTCATTTTGTAAAGAATATTAACTCTAATTTTGACTCTTCCTCTTCCCCTCTCTCTAGTTTCTTCCGACAGCACATCTGCCATTATACTTTCTGCTAAAACTGTACTTTTTGCCCAAACCTTTGCCTCTAGTCCACTTTTAGACGATTTCGGAGCATTCTTTTCTCTACCCACTCCCTTCTACCATCTTTTATGCCTAATATTGTAATTTCTTATAAAGATATTATATCTGTTCCTCTCTGAGCTTAACACTTAGAAGGCGTATGGTCTTCTAATGGTATTCTCCTTTGGTTCTCAAAACTTGTGCTTCCGAGCTTGCACTCTGCCTTGGTAAATTCGGTTTCTGACTTTCAACTTCGACTTTCCCATTCTGCTCGAAACATGCGCTCATTCAGCCTGTGCTGAAACCCAAACCTTCGTCTGTATTTAATATTCTTGGTGTTCCTTTACTCGTAACCTTTAACTGGAAGAATCACAAGGTGTATACTTCTCTAGAGGTAGGTGTTTTGATTTGAGATGCCTTCAGAATTTCTTCACGATATCCCAGTTACTTGCTCTTTATGAGGGTGTCTTTCGCTCCCGTATAGAGTATGCCTCACACATATGGGATGATTTCACACACACACAGCTCTCCTTGAAAATGTGGAGTCTAGGGCTTTTCTGCTCTCACTAATTCTCTCCTGCTCTCACTAACTTTCTCCAGTATCTCTACCAGTCGAATTGTTGCGTCACTCTTTTATCATTAGCTTTTACGACTGACGCCGTTCTTCTCAGCACTCCAATCGCATGCCACTTCCATGGAGAAGGGCTCAGCTCCAACTCTTCTTTATAGTCCACTCTTCTTCATCTAACTCTGTGACTACAGGACTTAATCCTTATGCTCAATCTTACATATAGTCCACTGTTAAAGTTTGGAACACACTCCCGTTATCTATTTCCCAACTACCTTTCATTTGCACACTTTCAAAATCTGTGTATCGGGGTATGTCGGCCTTTAAATTGGACCTGCCTAGGGAACTTCCCCCAACTCTGGTGGAATTTGGTAGGCCTCTCGATCTTCCCTAGAGGAAATATAATATATATTATTAGATTTTTTTTTTGTACTATATATATATATATATATATATTATTATATACATAGTATATTTATGATATATATGTTACTTTTATTGTGTTATATTATATATTATTGGTTATTGGTTATATATATATTATATATATATCTCAAGGAAAGAAAATATATTATATATAAAGTTATATATATATATATTGAATCAGTAGATATATATTTATATATATATATATATTATATTATTATATATATATATATATATATATACATATATAGAGTATATATATATATATATATATGTTATAGAAATATATACATATATATATATATATATATATATATATATATATATATATATATATATATATATATATATATATATATATATATATATATATATATATATATATTGACATTACACTATGGTAATTTAAAATGTTCCATTACTGGAGATTTTTTTTTTGAGCGTTGTTTGTTGTAATTTAGCCGCTAGTGGTCTCGTATTTGAAAATTCTGGCCAGTGTTAAAATAAAATTGAGATACAATGTAATGTACAGTTGTGCCGGTTTGATTTAATTCATTGAAATATATAAAAACTTAGTCGCCTTTCATTAGAGATTGATAAGTTTATTAACTTTAATACTGTTGTTTGTAGGCATTTTTAGTCACTCCTTCCTGTTAATCTTTGTGCACCCTGGTAAGGCAAACTAGTCTGATTTGGGATAGTACTGATTTCTCTGAATTAGATTACTGCTTTTCAGGGTGGGATCGATCGGAGTTCTTTTTCTTTATCCTACCTCGCTATTTTCCAAAGTTGACGAATCTATTTTAACGGAAATATTTATAAACAAATTCAATATAACTGTTAGCTTCCGTAAGGATCACTTCACTGGTGATCCTTTTCTCCTTCTCTCTGAATATTGCCATCCTTCTGCTCTCTGCTATTCGGCATTTCTGTGAATATTTTCAGTTGCGCTTGACTTATCTAAATCTATAGATGCAGTTAGTAGTACAAAACTTTGATTTTTAAATTTCCTCTTTCGGTAATAATATCTAATTTCTCCTTATTTCTTTCTATCTTATCTATCTGTTCTTGTAGACGGTCACTATTCATCCTTTTAAATATATAAATGAGTGTTCTCAGGTTCTCGTTATACCCCAACTAGTTGCCAAAAAAAAAATAGCAAGAAAATAAAAATAAAACTTTTAAGGGTTGTTGATTTTTTCAATTTTTCAAAATAGATAATTTTTTTTAAACGAATTAAAATATTTAAAGCTAGTTTCACTAAGAAACCTTTGAAAGTGCTTTTCCCGCCAACTCACCAATCATAATGTTCACTAAATCAACTGCAGCAGGTAGAAGTTTAGGTACTTTTCGATTTTGTTCTTAAATTTTTTAAGAAAGATTATTATGTCAGTTTCAAGATTCAACTTTCAAATGATGTCAATATTTTTAAACAATTTCTATTGTAAAATTTTTTCCTACTCAACATTAATAAATGAAAAACTATCATTCCAGCTATTACTATTTAAAAAGTAGTTATTTATACAATTACAATCATGGGAGAAAAATCATGATGACTATTAGTAATGAAATTACTTAAAAGAATAATAATAAAAAAACAAACAAAAACGTTTTTTTCGAAAAACACGTTAAAATAAAATGTCGAGGTCGCTGTTTTTATTTTTCAGCCACAACTCTACCCCCAAACTCTTTCATTTATTTTCTGTAATGACCTCTCAAACATTTCATTTACCTATCCACATATGATGTGCCAACGGCTTCACCCCTTCTCATTACTCTTTTTCACTTTGAAAGACGTTCCAAAGATCTGTTAAGAGGGAATATTTAGTGCATTTCTCTTCTGTTCTTTCTCGAATTTTTAATTGGGTTAATGAAGAAAATATAGCTGTCTTCAATGACACAAAAAACTCCTAGTTCTTTCACCCTCTACTCGAGATAATCTTCCACACAACTATAACACATCTTCGAAAACAAAGAACTAAGATTTTATGTCCTTATTTTCTTAGGGCTAGATCCTCGATGGGACCACAATATTTTCTTTGGCGCTCCTTTATCTCGAGATCTTTTTTTGAAGTATCATAATATTCTGTTATTAAACAAGCTTCTAGAAACCTACTAAAAGCTTCTGAGGCACTTAAAAATTCTTCACACTACTCCTAGTTGTTTGTTTTTTTGAAGCGTGTCGTTCGCCCCTGTATGGAGTATGACTCACATATATGGGGTAGTTCCACTCACACAGCTCCTTTTAAAAGGTAGAATCTATGGCTTTTTTTTATCAACTTTCTTTATTTCCAACCACACTCTCATCTCTTTCTCATATCGAAATGTTGATTCACTATCCTTATAATATCGAACTTACAACAGACGCAAGCCTTCTTGAACTATCTAGCCTCACACTTTCTTTCAATGAGGACGACTTGTGTGAACGTCTTTCAGTCCTTTATCCTTTCTCTATTTACTTTTCTAACCCCAAACTTAACCACTATACTCATTCTTACAAATACTAAATCTACTAATTCAAAAGATTCTCCAACTATATCTTTTCCCCAGCTTCCTCTGAGTTGCACACCCTCAAATTCCGCTCATAGGGACACATGTCGGTTTCTTAATATGGTCTAGCCTTCATGCTTCCCTAAATCTTTCAGAATTCAGACCTCTGGTCTTTACCCACCAAAAGGAAACAGCAATATATATATATATATATATAGTAGTTATGAGGAGTATATAAATCTATTTATATATATATATATATATATATATATATATATATATATATATATATATATATATATATATATATATATATATATATATATATATATATTAAATTGAAAGTTGACACCTCACGGGCATAGCCCTATTCTAGGAGGGAAACTTCTCAAGGTAATTTCTACCTAGAATTCGGACTAGGATCGAACCCGGGCCCTTGCCATGCGACTCTGTCCCTCTACCGATTGAGCCATAGTAGCGACAAATATATATATATATATATATATATATTTTATATATATATATATATATATATATATATCTATGTTATATATATATATATGTATATATATATATATATATATATATATATATAAAGAGTATATATATATATATATATATGTATACGGTATATATATATTATATAGGTTATATATATGTATATGTATAGTGTTATTTACATTTATAGTATTTATAATATATATATATATATATATATATATATATTGCTATTATGTATTATTATTATTATTACATATAGCTACATATGTAGGTTATATATATGAGAAGAAGATAAGATATACATATTATTATATATATATATTTAATATATATAGATATATATTATTATTATTATTATATATATATATATATATATATATATTATTATTATTATATATTATATATATTATACATATTATTATATATTATATTATATACATATATATTATTATTATTATATTATATTATTATTATTATTATTATACATATATTATATTACATATTTCATATATATGCATGTTTGGTATATATATTATATTATATATGTTAGAGCATATTATTATTATTATATATATATTATTGGTTGTTACATATTATTATTATGCTATTATTATTATTATTAATATTACATACATATATATGGTTGTAGACAAATATATAGTTAGGTATATATATATATATATATATATATATATATATATATATATATATATATATATATATATATATATATATATATATATATATATATATATATATATATATATATATATTTTCTCTATGATAAGCAATAAATTGATTCTAATTTTAGGGAGTGAACAAACACAAACGAGTCACTTCCATTAAACATATCTAATGAATTCCCTTTTTTTTTTCATTTAAAGAAATAGAGAAGAAACGAATCTGGTCAATTAATCGTGATGGATATTTGTTCTGTCAAAGCAACATCGAGGAAAATTTGGAAATCATTAGGGATCCGAGTATAGATAGATAGATAGATAGATAGATAGATAGATAGATAGATAGATAGATAGATAGATAGATAGATAGATAGATAGATAGATAGATAGATAGATAGATAGATAGATGGATGGATAGATGGATAGATAGTGGATAGATAGATGGATAGATAGATAGATAGATAGATAGATAGATAGATAGATAGATAGATAGATAGATAGATACATAGATAGATTAGATAGATAGATAGATAGATAGATAGATAGATAGATAGATAGATAGATAGATAGATAGATAGATAGATAGATAGATAGATAGATAGATAAATAGATAAATAGATAAATAGATAAATAGATAGATAGATAGATAGATAGATAGATAGATAGATAGATAGATAGATAGATAGATAGATAGATAGATAGATAGATAGATAGATAGATAGATACATAGATAGATACATAGATAGATAGATAGATAGATAGATAGATAGATAGATAGATTAAAATATGAAGTTACATAGAAATATTAAAAAATAGAAAGATACATTAAAAGTTAAATAGATAGATAGATAGATAGATAGATAGATAGATAGATAGATAGATAGATAGAGAGATAAATTAGAGAGATAGATATTAGAAAAATAGATAGATAGATAGATAGATAGATAGATAGATAGATAGATAGATAAATAGATAGATAGATAGATAGATAGATAAAGTATGATTTGTATATTTGTTGTATAGAGTTGCAGACACCGTTAATGGA
>JABUQX010072890.1:0-7500 GCA_015478945.1 Trachelipus rathkii
TATATATATATATATTTAATATTATATATATATAATATATATTAATAATTTGTATTAATAATTATTTATATATTATAATATATAATATATATATATTGATATATTAATTATATATATATATTTATTATATATATATATATATATATATATATATATATAATATATATATTAATATAAATATTATATATTAATATATATATATAATATATATAATATTTTATAAGTAAAAAAAATATACCATATATATATATAAGGTATACATATTCCGATTAGTCTTCGTATCTTACAATGTAATAAGCGCGTGTTGTGGAAGAAATGTTGTGCGCGGACATTGTAAGTGAGTACCGTGAGTATAATCTAAGCAGCAGTATGTAATCACATATTATTGAGCTCTAGAATATAGTGTCCTGATAGTTTACAATACAGTGATTTGTATATACTTATATTGAGGTCACACTATGTTAGTTAGTTATAATTGTATTAGTAGTGAGGATAAGAGTTTTGATTACAAAGAATATGTCACAAACTTTCAGCATGAGGTGAGGCAAACTAATTAAATATATATCTTTGTAATCAAATTTAAATAGAGAAACGTTATTTAATCGAAGAAAACATCAATTTGAAAAAAAAGTGATGCATGGGTGATGAATCATATATTAGCTATAATAAACTACTCACAATATTTAAGAAGTTTGGTTATATACCGTATATGAGCTTTAATTAATGAAAGGTGATAGGGTAAGTCTACTGGAAGTAATAGAGGAGTCCTAGTGCAGATACCTCTACTAAGAATTCTCAATATAATCGGAAATGATACTATTATATAGGATCACTCTAGGATAGGTCTCTTATTGAATATATCATATCTATAGTACCGTATGCACTATATTGAGTTCTATTAACATCAAATGTTCACGCACAATTATTACCACAGCTATATTATGTATAACATTATGTGAATATATATTCTCTATAGTGATGTTATATGTGAACGCAATTCATGACGCTAATAATCGATCCTATAGCTTTTGAGGTAGGAGCGAATATAAAATTAGGGTTATTTGGCAACATTGAACATTTGTCACCACGGCACACTCGTTCGTCATCCATGTCTCTGGATGTCTTGATGAACAGTATACACTACGATTATCCCTGTAGCTATTCTCAGCCTACTACTTATATGTATCACCCAAGATTTGGCTTACTCAGTTATTGATTTCTATCTTATTCTCTATCATACCATATGCATGAAATTAGTGAGTAGTAGGAATATTTGTATTAAAAATATAGGTCAACCAATTTCAGTCGGCAGAAGAAATTCAAAGTGTGACTACGATATATATATATAACGAGCTGAGCTGAAGAAGAGGAATACCTCACAAAAGATGGCTATACAGTCGTATGTTCAGAAGCGCTGGCAAAAGTGTGGTGACGCCGAAGGAAGGTATCATTGAAGGTGTATTTATTACTGTAATAATGTAGTTATCTATATATAATAATTATATATATATAAATATAAGTTATTTACAGTATATTAAAGTGATTCCGTGTATGAGTATTTTTTGGACTTATACTATCTATCTAGTATATATAATATTCATATATATTAATATTATTAATTATATATATATATATATAATATAATATTAATATATTATATATATAATATATTTATATATATATATATATATATATATTATATTAATATATATATTATATTTTAATATATATATAAGTATATAATATATATATAATATTATATTTAATTATAATATATATATATATAATATATTATATATATATATATATTTATATATATATATATATTATAATATATAATATATATATATATATATTATATATATATAATATATTATATAAAATAATATATAGGCCCTTATTATTAGTTATTATAGGATCGTGAATTATACCTAGCAAGCTCAAATGCGAATGTGCAACCGCACATATTTTGACAACTAGCACTCGAGCGTGAGGATGTGAGTGTTTGAGGTATTTTTATTGCACAACCGTAACCGCAACCGCGGTTGTCACTGGTTACACAACCGCAATTGCGTTGTCAGGAAGTTATCTTTTTTAAAAGTTATCTTTTAAGACTGCAGAAATAAAGCAAACTTTCAACATCCAAGCCAAAAACTGTTGAAACATGAATTAGCTTATACTATTTTAGCATCTAAAGTATATTATATAGGTATTGAGATATTAGATACTAGAAATATATGAAAGCTTATAATTAGTAAAGTAGTTATATTATGATTTAGAATATATAAAATAATATATATCGATAAAAAGAAAAAATTAGAGATCGAATACTCTTCTGCAGTTGACCTCATCATTAGATAGTGCTTGAGAAGATGAAACGAAAACATAACTTCTAATAGATGTATAAAAGATGAATAGCTAAAATAGATATTTATGTTATGCTCACCATCTACGTAGTTAATATATATTATATACCAAGGGAACTACATTATCACAAGTCAAGTAAATAGGTATGGTAATAATTTTATTAATACAATAAAAGGATGATAATTTATAAACAGTGGAGAAAATTGTATTTGTATAAAATTTATTGATATTTACTCATTATTAAATCTATCTTGTCGCTTATCTTAAAATACAGTTTAATACTAAAACGAAATTATATATAGAAGCTCAACCTTTTAATGTGATACTTTATTCTAGTTTTCACAGGGGGTGAGATTGAGTAATTTGGGAGTGAAAATTGTGGATATGGTCAGTGAGTAGTGCATTGTGATGCATATAGGTATTTCCTATTATACTCGTCACCTCACTCCGCAGCAGCTTTACCTAGTATATGGTGTGTGTGTGTATATATATATACTATCTTATAAACTAAGATAATTCTAATAATTATTGACACATTAAACTGAACACAGAAATTAATAAAAATATTTTCCAATTAAATAATAAATAATAAAAATATTTATAAATAAATGATAAGAATATAATAATACTATCAATAATTAAAATTATAAATTAATTAATAATATAATAAATAATAATAAAATAATAATAATAAATAATAATATAATTAAATAATATAATAATTATATAAATTAATAATAATAAAATAATAATAATATTAAATAATTTATAAGCAGTAGTAGTAGTATATATATATGGTAGTAAAATACAAAGTACAATTGTTAAATTTTGTTTTTAATGCACTATAAACTTATATAATAATTATATACCGCTATAACCTCACTGACAGTTTATTTTTGAATAATTATAAGAAATCACAAAAAAAACAGCAAACTCGCGATTAAATTATGTAAAAAATAAATTTTAGAGAACCTATATAATAGCAAAAAAAACGTGTACCATAACTCTGCGGTTATATGTAAAAAAATTTACTAGTATTCACTCCATATATCTCATATAATATAATTAATAATTATTAATATATTAATATATATATATATATTAATATATAGATATACTATATTAATATATATATATTATATAATAATATATATATATATAATTATATATATATATATATATATTATTTTATATATATTATATTATATTAATATATATATATATATATATTAATATATATATATATATATATATATTATATATATTATATATATAATAATATTAATTAATATTATATATATATATATATTAATATTAATAATATATATATATATATATATATATTAATATTATTAAATATAAATATATATATATTATATTATATATATATAATATATATAATATATATATATTAATATTATATATACTAGTATATATAAAGATATTTTATTGTGAGATTTTTTTTTAATATAATTAAATATAATATTTTTCTCTTTCTCACTTTTTTTGATCTTAAACCGTGAGTTACTGAGATCTGACTCCGACTCACTATCACTGTCTATTGTTGCTTTCACTATACACAAAAAATAAGTGATATTATTAATAGTTTATATATCATATATAATATATATATATATATATATTAATATATATATATATATATAATATTATATATTAATTATATATATATATTATATATATATATATATAATAATAATATATATATATATAATATATATTAATATATATAATATATAATTTAATTATATATATATATATATATATTTATATATTTATATATATATATATATTATATAAATATATATATAAAAATATTTAAGTCTGGAAATTTACTATATTTACTATCTAATATCGAATATATAGTATTAGCATCGATTCATTACAACAAAAGATTAATATATATCCAGAGATATAAATCACTTTAGTATATTTACTTATTACTTATTGCTTATTACTTATAACTTATTACTTATTACTTATTTTAATATATAAAGTAAACTAGAAAAAATTTACATAAAATATTTATGCCGGTTTTTTTCTTCTCTACTCACCTTCCACCCTCGTATCTATATATAATAATTTATATATTATATATATATATATATATAATATTTATATATATATATAATGTATTATGATTATATATAATATATATTAGATAAATAATATCATATTATAAGATAAAAATAATATCGTTAAAATATAAGGTAACTCATATATCTTATCTGAAACTCTGTCATGTGTATTATATACCAATAGGAAATTAAGTTTTTCATTAGGCTTTTAATCTATTCCTTATTCATCATTACTAATATATGACTATTAATTAGTAATTAAAATAAAGTAGAAAGTCCACAGGTAAAATTCATTTAACTACTCTCACTCATCATCAGCAGGGGATTCGAACATTGTGAGGACATCCGGGCTAGTACGTCAGATAGTATACAATAATAAGGGTCCTATGATAGGGACACTTAATATTCATCACTTCTATCATTATTTCACTATATATCGATGAGTCAGAAATATATAAATACTATATTAGGGTATCTTTTCAATTGCACCTATATATACCATAATCCGTCAATATTCCTTCAGTACTAATAGTAAATTTACCTCATATATTGAAATATAATATTTGCTTATTCATTAATTAATACTTGCTACTTTATAAAGTGAAATGTTAGTGCGAGTCGCAATAGAATATATCTTAATAAGGAGATATTATCTCAAATCCTCGTCACCATGACATATAGTCTATATCATTGACAAACATGAGTGAATATATCTTGGTGAGAATTAAAATTATTTTCTTAACTATTTGCCGATGGTTACTATCTACTTGGAGAGCGAATATGTAATACACATCCCTAATAAAAATGGAAGAGCGTTTTCACACACTTTCTGCTACACTTATATTTGCATAGGAGCTCCATGTATCCACACTTTAATAGAAAGACCATATACAAGTAAGGAAAAAAATGATTGCAATTACTGGTTCTAACAACACGAGTCTTCGCATTATCATTACAGAAGAATTTAGAGAACATGGCGGTATAACTTGATGAGCATTATGAAAAAATTATCTACAATTTACCTATTTTTAGGAGATCTCTTGAATAATAAGTTACTTATATCTTCTGAGTAATTGATATTAATTGTTGATACAACTTTAAATATTATGTTAACTATTAAATTTAATGTCACTCTAGTGTAATTCATTATTGAGGTGTGGTTGAGTTTCATTCATTTACATATCTCAGAGTTTATATTATTTATCTCATTTAGTGTGAATAATTACATGTGTGATTAATATCTTTATGTATGTCACTCTAATTTTATTATTTGAGTTATATATTGCTCATATGTTGTTGTTGTCTCGATTCGCTCTAGTTCGTTTGATTGAGTTTCGCTAGTGTGATTTTGCATTTAGTTCGATTGTTTGTTTTGGTTGTTGGCTTTGTTAGTTTAGTATAGATATTGAGTTAGGTTAGTTTCAACCTTGATGTTTGTTTGGGTTAGTTGATTATGAGTTCCGTATAGTAGCTCCGTATCTCTATCGTTTGTGTAGGACCTGTTGTGTGGGTATCTTGATCCTCTCGCTGTCCATTCATTCAGAGTTGTTATATGAGTCTGTTTGAGTATATGATGTTAGAGTTTGTGTGGTGTTGCTTTGTTAGGTTCGTGTTGTTTGGATTGTATTATAGAGAGCTGTTATAGTTTGGTGTGATATATGTTTGTAGTTTGTGGAATGATGTTTTACAGTGCTCGTAAGTTATTGGGCGTCCATTTATTGTGGTGTTAAATTTAATTGTGATATTATTAAAATGCTCGTATCTCTCCGAAGAGTCAAGAGTAGTGGGCGAGGTCAATTCAATTCTAAAAATTGAATGGTAAAATGAGTGTCCTGTCCGTCCAGGTATATTTATAGTTTCTTTGTGACCGTGGTAGGATAGGTAGTGATCCTATTACTCGGCACGAGAGCACACGAGAATAATTTCGCAGAAAGAGATTGCTTCATCATGAGGAGAGGAACGTCATATTTAAAATACCATCGCAAAGTGATTGCAGGGAAAGGAGGATAAGAACACATTTTTGCGTAATATTGGCAATAAAAAAGTAGATAGTATCTATCGTAATATAAAGGAGTGTAGTGGATATGATTGTCGAAGAATGTATCTTACTATGTATGGTATCTCAGGATAGCATCATCCTTCTGGTGCGTAATGAGATGATTTATGTTTGGTAAGAGCTCTAGTGTTGATAGGTAATTGTGGTAGAGGTATAGATGTGTGTGTGTGTGTAAATTGTTGTGTGAGGCGGTGTATTGGTTGATGGTGTGGTGTTGTTATGGGTGTGTGGTGTAGAGAGTGGTGTGTTGGTAGTGGTGTCGAATATGTTATGTTTGTGGTGTGTAGTGTGTGTGTTTGTGTTAGTGTGTGTATGATGGATGAAGCTGCGGAAACAAAAAGCAGCACAGTTTGAACATGAAATGTTTGTCGCGTTTTCTGTTAGTATAGTCGTAGTACGCTCTGTGGTATGTATGAATATAGTGAGATAGGTCGTTGTGTAGATATGCTCGTGTAATTCTTTATCTTGTGTGGTTTTTCGGAGGAACGTTAAGTATCTAATCATTATATTTAATATTCTTGGGTGAGCGATAATTACGAATCTTAAAGGCAATTTTCATTTTGTCTTGATTTCAGAGGAATTTGAGTTTTCTATTTTCCATTTTGTAAAATGATGAAGTATGTAAATAGTATTATTGTTTAGGTATTGTTTTTTATCGCTCAATATTAAGCTTTGCCATTTGTCTGCAGGCATTTTTGAGATTTTCCTTTTCTGGCTTTTCTCACGTCAAATAGAAATACTATAATTGACTATATAATTCCTTTTTAGTTATAAGTAAAATTTGTTCCGAGGTGAAAAATGTTTTTAGACTAGGCGATTGTTTTTGATTGTATGTAGATGCTCTTAAACATAAATTTTTCAGGTTTATATTCTGGAAATTGTAACCTCCATCCCGCCGAGGGATTTCTCTGCTTGCATTCTGCAGTCATATTTTCATGCACATTCACAGGGTCAAACAAAAATAGATTATCTGTGTCATGC
>JABUQX010072890.1:12500-25000 GCA_015478945.1 Trachelipus rathkii
TGCAACACGGACAAAGCAAACCCGCATTGTAAAATTGTAATCTCTGAAATTAACAGCACTCTCTCTCCTCTCTCTTCTCTACTCTTCTCTCTTCTTCAATACTCATATCTACTCCGTTCTCTCTCCTCTCTTCTCTCTCTCTCTCTTCTCTTCTTCTCTCTCTAGGGCCATCTCTTTCAATAGAACATTTTTGGAGTATAAGCTTCTTAATTAAAGTCTGTAAGCTTAGAGTGGCGAATGGAATCGAAATTTGCGCATATGTTCACTATGATTTTACATGCGCTTGCTCAAGATCTTTAATTACCGGACTGATTAAACCTACAAATTCATTCTATTAATAATTTAAAATTTTATTTTAAATATTCATACACTTTCACATCTCATTTTACTTAATTCTTTCTTATATATATTATAATAGTATATATATAATATAATTATTATATTATTATATTTAATTTAATATATATATGTATATATTTGTATCTATTACATATTTATTCCATTATATAAATTTAGCTATATATTATATAATATATTACTATATTAAAATATAGGTAAAGTTGAATCTTTCGTCTGAGCTTTGATATTCGATATATTGAAATATATGGATATATCGTAGTATTGGATATATCAATATAATTCGATATATATATATAATATATATATATTAATTATAGATCATATATTATTGCATACTATAGTAAAATATTATTTATTATATTATAGGTATATATATATATATTAATAATATATTATAATATTATATATAGTATTGTGTGGTGTGTGTGGTGTCTACCTTAAACACACTTATCCTAGCCTAGACTTTAAAAGCCGGATGTAGACCTAACCTAGATTTATCGTCGTTGCCCAAAACGGAGACCCTAACCTAGATTTATCGTCGTTGCCCAAAACGGAGACCTAACCTAGATTTATTGTGGTTGCCACGTATACACTTAAACCTACCTTATATAATTTGTTTTTAAATAAAAAATTACTAATATATTATTTAAAATAGGTATATATATATATATATAATAAGTAATATTATGGTTATATATATGAGAATATATACTATATGAATAAATATATACTCAATTTATTTATATAAATTAAATTAACTATAGATTCTCCCTGTTTAAAGTAACTTAACTCCTCCGCATATAAGCTTCCAAAAGCTTCAAAACGGGTCGTTGTGCTTCAAATAGAAATTAAATTTTTCTAACCAATTTTAGTTTATGTGAAATACTAATTATGTAATAATATTTTTATATAAATTCATATTTAAAATCGGGTAAATAATATTTAAATTTTAAATTTGCATATCGATAGCAATCTCTGAAGTTACTTCCAATGATATTAAATAGAAACCTAAAGGACGCCCGAAAATACTATCACATTTTAAAGGTAAAGCTAACTCCCTTGCAAAGCTTACAAAAAGTTTCACAAACGGTCTTGTTCCTTTTAAATATGTTCTATATACAGTACATTTTAACTTTTAAATGTAAGTTCGGCAAGCATGTCTAAATCCTTATAGGGATATATTTTGACGATCTTGTCATTACATATAAAAATAATCAAATCTTTAAACACTAAATCGCACACCAATAGCCAACTGAACTTGGTTATGCAATGATTCAGAATTCAAAAAAGGTAAATACCATTCATTGTTTATAAAAATAGAACTGGGTTTTATGATATATGGTCTCATTTTCTGTGTCATGTGAGAGGATTAACCAATAATATATCGATTTATCGATTTATATCGTGTTTTTGACTCCAACAGATTTTATTTCCGCATCTATAGTTCATTATTCAATCAAGCATTAATTAATTATTTTTATATGTATATAGATTTAGTTTATATATTATATATATATATATAATATATATATATATATATATATATATATATATATTATATATATATATATATATATATATATAATATATATTATATATATATATATTTGTACATTAATATTATATAAATAATTAGAGAGCGCTCCCTAGTCCCTTAGAGGAGAAGAGCACTCGCCCAGCGAGCGAGAGGGCCCAGGTTTTCAGAGACGGGGTTGGAAGCGGAGAGATAAAATTAGTGAGGCTCTTCTCTTATTAACTTCTGCTTTACGTCCCACTCTAGAACGTTAATGAGTACATTGGTAGCGTACTTTGCTACTAATGGGAAAACTTCCCGGCATCCGCGATCGGCCTGAGTAGTAGGAAGAGGATTCCGGACGCAAATTTGACCGCGACCTTTTTGACCTTTTTTTTACCGCGACCTTTTTGACCTTCACCTTTTTGGCCCTTGACCTTTTTTGACCTTCACTTTTTTTGGGCCTTGACCTTTTTTGAGAACCCTATTTTTTTGAGAACCCTAATTTTTTTGAGAACCCAAATTTTTTGAGAACCCAAATTTTTTGAGAACCCAAATTTTTTGGCAACCCTAATTTTTGGCAACCCTTCGAAGAAGTAATGTAATAAAAGTTTACAACGTCATATCATAAAGAAAATATTTTCGCGACCGCGTAGTAATATTACGCCGGCGGGTTCATGCGGCTGTTCCGCACCGGGTCGCGCTTGCGGGCACTCTTGCGTTTTGCTTCACGTGATCTACTATAAATCTAGTGAATTAATTATTATCTACTCTAGTGAAATTAATAATTATTCCTCAATGTAAGTATTTATTATAAATATGATATACACTTAGTACACTTAGTAAAAATAAAACACTTTTAATACAAATCAGATAACTTGTGTACCGCTTAACAGCTAAAAAGACTATGATTTTAAAATGAGTTTGGGTCTAAAAGATAATAAAACACACCTGCTCAAATACAAGTTTAAAGAACAAAGTTAATTTTCAAAAGACGATAAAATAATTCTCGAGCAATCACATACGAGGTCATATAGAGATAAAGGATTAACTCAGACTAAATCTACAAAGTAAGGTGAAAACAATTTCCTTCTTAACTTGCTTAAAGGATCTTTACCGAATCCAGCATGTTTCAGTTTGAAATATATTTATAAAAATAATAATAATAACAATGATTCTTGTCTATACTGGAATTACCTTTTGACCTGGTATTAGGCTTAAATCAGCCTGTGATACAAAAAGGCTTATCTGGACTAAATTTAGGCCTAAATTTAGCCTAAAGTAGTTATAGCACCACATTTTACAGAAAAGGTCAGTTTTTGAAATATATTTTGACCTGGAATTTGGCCTAAAATCGCCCCGGGATACAAAAGGATTATCCTAAATATTTTAGGCCTAAAGTAGTTATTTTCAACACATTTTACAGAGAGAGGTCTGTTTCGTATCTCGTATCTGTAAGGAGTGCGGTTTGTTGTGTTTTTCTCGTGATGGATGGTCAAATGTACATAGATAATAATAATAATAAGTATAAATAGAAATCTCGAATATTTAAAAAAACTTTTGAAATAATTTTTAGTTAACATCGAAGCGAATAATATAAAATGTAAAGTGAATATTGTTATTTTTAAATAAAAACTTAGAATGATTTTAATAAAATACATGTTATGTTAGCAGAGAAGAACTTATATTGTTATTTTTATACTTATTACATGGCTAAAGATGATGTAAAGCAGTAAGTCAATAAAACAAAACGTGCCATAGCTTGGTGTAGAGGGGTGCTAGAGGCGTCGGCCTTACTGATTTACTGATTAATTGCTTTAAGGTACGTAAAATATATTTTTGTAACGCGTCAAAATCACAAAATTTTAGTAAAAAGTCTATTTAATAAAAACTTGAATAGTTTATAAAATTTTTATAACAAAAAGTATCTAAACAGTTAATAAATAAATTCTTTGTTCAAAGATAAGGATTGATTTATTATAGAAGTTTTAAGAAACTTTGAATAATTTTAGTTATATTTGAATGAGTAATATAATGTACGTGTTGTTTAATTAAAACATAAATGTTTTAATAAATTAATACGTCATGTGTGTAAGTGAGTGGGGCGTGTGCTTGTGTGTGTGTGTGTGTGTGTGTGTGTTTGTGTGTGTGTGTGTGTGTGCGTGTGTGGGGTACGTTGTGTTCTAAAATATAATAACAAATAGGGAGTAATTACAACTAAGTGAGTAATAATAATAAATAAAAATAATAACAATAGCATAAAATATTAATATATAAAAAATAAATAAAAATAATAATAAAAATGTTAAATAAAAAGTAAGTTAAAACAAAAGTAAAACACACGATAGCATGGTTAATAAAATATTTAAATGAGTTCAAAATGCAAAGTATAAACATATGAGTTAATAGCAGTAAAATATGACGTTAAAAAGCAGTAAACATATGAGTTTAAAGCAGTAAAAGCAGTAAAACAAAAGCCTACTAATCCTTTTGTTGCTAGGCAAACCTCTATTGATTTACATAGATTTACTGCTTAAGGTATGTAATGTTAATAAATATATGGGTTAGAGTTAAAGCAGTAAAAACATATGAGTTAAGGCAGTAAAACATTGAGTTAAGCAGTAAAAAAGTAAATACAAAAAGCATACTAACCCTTCCTTGTTGCTTATGTAACATCCTCTATTGATTTCTCACTGTATGCTTTAAGGTTATGTAATGTGAATAAATATATGCGTTAGAAGCAGTAAAACATTATCATGAGTTTAAAGCTTAGTAAAAACATGAGTTAAACCACAGTAAAGAGAAAAGCATACTAACCTTACGCACTTGTTGCTATGTTAACACACCTCTATTGTTTACTGATTTACTGCTTTAGGTTATGTAATTTTTAATAAATATGTGCAGTTTAAAGCTAAAACATATGAAGTTAAGCAGTTAAAACATGATTTAAGCAGTAAAGCAGTAAACAAGCATACTAATCCCCTTAGGTGTTGGTAACAACCTCTATTGATTTTACTGATTACTTTGCTTTACAGGTATGTAATGTTTAATAAATATGTGGAGTTAAAGCAGTAACATATGAGTTAAAGCAGTAAAACATTGAGTTAAAGCCACGTAAAGCAATGTTAAAACAAAAAGTCTATTACTAATACGCGCTTCAGGGTGTTAAGGTAACACCTTTTCTTATTGAATTTACTAGATTTACTGAGCTTTAAGGTATGTAATTGTTAATGTTTTTAATAAAATTTTCGTTACAATTGTAGTAAAATAAAATTGTTTATATAGGTCAGACCACTCTGGGTTCTTTTTCTTCTTACATAAATTTTTAATAAATTTATAATTAAAAAGTAATTAAGTAAAAAAATATAAAAAAGAAAATAATGTTAATAAAAATGTTTTAAGTATGAAATAAAAATAGCGGCGGGCGTGTACGCGGAAATATTGCGCCTGTACGGGCCGCGGACGCGGGCGGGCGAGTAGCGCAGGGGCGCGAAGCGACGCAGGCGGGTTGCACGCTCTGTAGTTGTTGCTGTGGTCTGTCTGTTGTTTTTTGTGTGTTGTGATAGCGATGTCTTTGCTTGAGCTGGAGGCGCATCGCTGGCCTTGGTGTTCAATTTATGACCTCAGGGGAAAGAACCAAATAATTAGCTTTCTGAGTTCTAAATGAATGTAGGGGTTAGAAAAAGGTTAGATAGATGGTTAGAAAATGCTTAACTCCATTAAGTAGGAGAAACATCATAGCAACTTATAAATATACATCCAAATCGCAAGTGTCTTAATGGGTAAAGTAGTTTAAGTGATCTATGGGGTGGCACGTGTAAAGTGTCTATGAGATAGAGTGTAAGTGTCTATGGGTGAGTGGTAAGTGTGTATAAGTGTCAATGGCTGGGTGTGTAGGTGTATAAGTGATCCGATAGAATGGATATCGTGTGGTATAAGTGACATAGTGTATGTGTGGTAAAGTGTCATAGGTGTATCTGGTGGGTGCCTATAAGTGAGCATAGTGTGAATTAATGTGTTTAGAAAAAAAGACTAACTCATAGTAGGAAGCATCCACTAAGCATAATTGTAATATAACAACCAAATCGATTCCTTCTACTTAGCTACCTTGGGGTAAAGACCCATATTAGTGGCTATTCTAGGCTCAGGGGAGGCCTAGAAAAAGCTTGAAATTATTAAGCTGAGACACTCAGTATGGTACTATGTGGCAAAAACTCAGTTGGTCGCACTATGTGGCACTCACTTGGCACTTATTGGCATCACAAACTTGGCACTCATTGGCACTCATTGGCAGCTCGCATGGCAAATCACCTGGCACGTTCTCTCATAGAAGTACTCATAGAACACTAAATAGAACATCACTAGATATCTCTCGTAACGGAGATTAGGTACACCATCAAAATTGTACTGAATCATCAAAAGTACTGAATCCTCATAAATTTGAGTCATGGGCAACAGATGATTATGCCGACAAAGAATGATCGTCATCAAAACGATGAATCACTCCAAGTAAATGCTGAACCTTAACACAAAGATGGCATCCATCAAAAGGTTTGAGCCATCAAGATAGAGGACGATCAAGAACTAGGTGCTTTCTTTAAATCAAAGGATATAGTTGTTAATGTTGGCCGATATTAAGTGTCGGGATATGTTGTGTATGGTGAGTTGTGTGGTGGTGTGGTGTGTGTGTCTACAAGTGGTGGATATTGGTGATGTAAGTGTCTATGGGTTAAAATAGTAATTTGTGTCTATGGGTTGAGTGTTTATTAATGTGTGTTAATATACGCTCATAAGAGAAATTGTTGGTTGATATTAAGTGTCTATAGTGTAATGTGTGTATAAGTGACCATAGTGTGTATTATAGTGTCATAGTGTAAGTGTTTATGGGTAAATTGTAAGTGTTCTTGGCGTTAAATGTAATAGTGGTCTATAGGTTTGAGTGCAAGTGGTGTAATTAAGTGTTCATTAGTGAATGTGTGTATAAGTGACATAGTGTGTATAATGTGTAGGTGTAAAGTGTCTATAATTAATATGTTGTGTGTGTGTGTGTGTGTGTAAGTAAATCTGTGTGTGTGGTAAGTAAATCTGTGTGTGAGTGTAAGTAAATCTGTGTGTGTGTAAGTAAATCTGTGTGTGTAAGTAAATCTGTGTGTGGATGTGAGTGTGTGGTGTAAGTAAATCTGTGTGTGTAAAGTAAATCTGTGTGTGAGTGTAAGTAAATCTGTGGTGTGTGTAAGTAAAATCTGTTGTGTGTAAGTAAATCTGTGTGTGAGTGTAAGTAAATCTGTGGTTGAAGTAAATCTGTGTGTGTAAGTAAATCTGTGTGTGAGTGTAAGTAAATCTGTGTGTGTGTGTGTGTGTGCGGCGGGATTAAAAATATGGTTCTCAAAAATTTGGGTTCTCAAAAAATTAGGGTTCTCAAAAAATAGGGTTCTCAAAAATTAGGGTTCTCGAAAAATTAGGGTTCTCAAAAATTAGGGTCGGCCAAAAATTAGGGTGGGTCAAAATTGACCCATGGAAGACCAAAGGGTTGGTCGAAAAAATTAGGGTGGGGTACGTACAACGGTTGCTTACGCAACCGTTTGGCGCAACCCTTCTTCGAAGGGTTGCCAAAAATTAGGGTTGCCAAAATATTTGGGTTCTCAAAAAATTTGGGTTCTCAAAAAATTTGGGTTCTCAAAAAAATTAGGGTCAAAAAAGGTCAAAAAAGGTCAAGGGCCAAAAAGGTGAAGGTCAAAAAGGTCGCGGTCAAAAAAAGGTCAAAAAGGTCGCGGTCAAATTTGCGTCCGGAATCCCCTTCCTACTACTGGCCTGGCCTGCCAGCGGATTTAGTAGTTAAGCCCATGTAACCCAAGGACCTTTCTCGATGTGTCCCACTGACAGGTCGTATTATTCATAGAAGACCATGACCTAAAATTGACAGCTTGTCATATCAAGATGGGTTTTTATGGGGAGGATTTTTGTTTGTTTTAGTAGGTGGTGATAGGTGTAATAGGAAATCAGCCCTTTATTATCCTGAGAGCTTTATTATGTACGGTTTCTAATTTCTGAATGTTGGACTGTGATATTGAGGGTGCCCAGGCAGATGGTACGTAATTTAAAAATGGAAGAAGGTATTGTATGTATCCTAATGTGAGGGGACTCTTTAAGCTGGCCAAAGTTTGCTTCAGTCAATGCTTTCAGCGCATTTAATAAATGTGTGGCTGTAGAAGTGATATTGTTGATGTGCTGGATACGTAGATGCGTGAGATCATTCAGTCTCTTTTTAAGAAGCAGTTCCCCTCTCAACTCTCAAACTCTCGTCCTATCATTTTAACCTCCTAATTTTCAATATGTTTCGATTCTATATCTTAAAAGAAAGATCCTTCTAATCTTAACTCAGATCACCAGAAAGGCTTTCGTTAAGAACACATCTTTTTCCCCTTCTTTCTCTGACCTTTCTTGGGTCCTCTGCTCTTCTAGATTTGGTGAATCTTTCACGGTTGCTTTAGACATATCGCAAGCCTTTCGATAAAGTCTGGCACAAAGTTTTTATTTCTAAATTTCCCTTTTTTGTATATACTTCTCTCATGTCTTACTAATCTGCACCCTTTCCGTTAGGTTTGTATAATATAACTGCTAATTGTTCACAAGAAGTTGTTCAATTTCCTTAAAAAAGTTACTCAATAATGCGTCAGTAATCCTCAAAGTTTCTGGATACATGTCCCAACTCTATCCACCCCCGCCCCCATTCAAGTTAATGAAAGTAACTTCTTTCATATAATGATCTAATCTTCACTATTAGTAAACAATCCCTATACAACTCATCTACAATTTCGAATAATCAATAAAACCCAAAAAATAGACAAATATAAAAAAATAATTGTAAAAAAAAAAGAACGGGAGATAAAATATAAAAATAGGTTATGATAAACTATTTTTTTATAAGTAATAATTTATTAATTTTTTTTATTTATATTATTTATAAATGTATTTTCACACAAAAACATACAAAATAAAAAAAATGAATTGCATTAAAAAATAGAGAAGAAAGTTCTATCAAAAATAGATTAAAACTGTCAGCACCATAAGAACTTATAGTTAAAATACTGATAGACTATGTTAGGTAAATAGCATGAGAAGTTAAAGGAAACGTAATAACCAATTACTCAAGATCATGGCCACAAAAGACTACGGGTTTAAACATTTCCTTTGATAGCTAGTTCTGTATTTCGTTATTTGGGGAGTGTGTTTATTAATCTGTGAAAAACATTGCCGCGCGGACTGCAAAGTAATTCAGAAAGCGCGCAAGAAGATAATGAAAACAATTGCTTGAAACGCTCGAGCGACCATTATGTTTTGTGTAAAATTAAACAAAAATATTACCTGGATCAATAGCAAGGAAAATATATAGAGCAGGCCATAGAATGATCTTAATCGCACTCCAGATCATATATGTCCCGATGGCTACTTTATGAAAGAAAACTCGCATGAATGGAAAAGTAGTTAAGGCGTCCCCTTCCCGGCTGTGTATTAGGGAGAAAAACGTTGTGCTAACCAACATAAACAAACAAAAAAAAAAAAAAGCCAGAAATAAAGGATAAGTAGAAAATCAAATAAAGTTGTCAGGAAATTTTTAATAGACTATATGATGTAAAGGTGTTGAATAAATGGAAAGTAGAGAGAGAGTAATATACCTTCGCTTATTACTGCAATATAACTTCCGGCAAAAGATGTGTAAATCGGAGAGTTTGATCGAAGCGTTTTTGGAGTTTTTGGAATTTGATGAGAAAATGATTTCTAGAGCCACGTTTTTGCAGTATAGTCCAGAGATATATGCAATTGGATTGTGTTAAGGATATCATGAAGGGAATGAGAATGTAGATATTATGTAAAAAAATTCGATAACAACATCTCCGAATATGGCTCCGAAGAACATAATCGATAGTATAATAAATTTGAGTGTTCTAGAAAGAAATGAATAAACAGAGTGCCGTTGCAGCCTCGGCACAAAAATGCTTACAATAAATATGAGAGAAAAGAAGAAGAGTAAAGAACTCACAGAAAATGCGGTCATATTTCGGGTATAATTTTGCATAAATATAAAAGAAGTGAATATTATCTCTTAATAGACACAATTAGATGAACTTCCTCCTATCGCGTAGGAGGGGATGAGGGATTTGACACTATTACGCGGACTGCTAAAGCGTGCCAGAAATCACTCACCATATTAGAAATAATATATCCAATTCTCTCCTTCTGAAATTCGAATGCTATAGTAAAATCGCTGGCCAACACACAAAAACAACCTAAAAACCCACCAAACCAAACGATACAAGAAACGAACAACACTGTGTGGGAGTGAAAAGTATCTTGAAAAGATTAATTATTGATCATGCCATGAACATATCTCTGTGCCATCGAATATAGCTAACATATTTACATCAATGGACTAAAAATAAACCAAAAATATGATGATGTAATTAAGGATAATTCAAACAAAAAAACTAATTAATCAAAAATATAAAAATAAAACATAAAGAAAACAACCACTAATAAAAAATAAAATAATAAACTAACATAATAATAAAGATAATAAAAGTTATTACAATATATTAATAATTATATAAAAACATCCACATAAGACCATATATATATATACATATAATATATTAAGTAATCACAAAATAATATAATAACAAATAATCTTATAAAATAATAACATAAATAATAAGAAATATAATAATATAGAAATAAATAAGTAAACAAAACTAGAACTAAAATATAATCATTAAACATAACACCATAACATACAACTCAATAATACTATAAAATAGGAAATCAATCTTGATAACAATAAAAAAAAATATGTAATAAAATAATAACAAAAACAAAAAAACAAATAAAAAAAATAAACAAATAAGTAAAAAACTAAAAAAAATATCGATAACAAAAAAAAAAATAAAAACAAAAATAAAAAAAAAAAAGATACAAAAAAACAACTATAATAATTTCATTATAACAACAGTATCTATAAGATCTACAAGTGCAAATAGATATTAACATAGCTAATCTTTGCACCATATAGAAAATAATCACAAATTCAACATTATACCCATGTATAAATTATAAAGACATATAAAAACATAAAAAATATAAATATCACAAGGACAAATATAAAATAAAATATAAACACACAAAAAAAACAAAAAAATACAAATTCACGTAACACAATTATCATAAAAAACAAAAATAAAAAAACAAAAAAAAAAACAAAGAAATTAATATACATAAATAAAGAAAAAATACTAAAAAATAAAATAAATATATATATATATAATAATAATACAAATCCAACTAAATATAACAGCTAAAATTTAATGTAAATATATAATAAGTTTACGAGAACTAGTAAAAAGTATAATAAAACGAGATATTTAGCTAAAAAAGTTTAAAACAAATTGAATATAAAGTTAAAATACTTGTAACCCCTAAAGCACATAAGTTAGCTCTAGCAATAGTAACGCACCCAATCTGCATTTACAAACAATATTATTGAAGAAATTTAGAAACAATAAAACGTAAAACAGAATTAGAAAGAATGAAAATATCTATGATAAGAAAATATATATAACCCCAAAATAATTGAAACACATGAAAAAGGAGAAAAAAAAAGGAACTAAAACTTGCATAAGAATATAAATGGTTTAGAAATGTGAAAAAAAGTAACTTTAAAATTACGCACAAGTATCGTCCCAACGAGCCCACCCAGCACGACATCAGCGTCTTCTCATTCACAATATACCAAAATCTCATAGATACATACGTACCTATACTACACTCCCCTATACTCACCCCCACTACCCTAAATATATATATCACTATAACACTTATACACAAAAAAAAATTTCTTCCATACAAATAACACAATATCATACCCCCCGAAATATGTGATATCGATATCGATATCGGAAATTTTGCATAATCGGTATCGATATTCGGTATCGAATAATCTGAAAGGTTTGGTATCAATACCGGCACAAATATTGATATCACCTATACCTAATATCAATCCATTTCTTCTTACGAATTCTTTCCTTAATTCCTGTATTTCTTTAAATATATTAAAAATGGAGTTTAGAGTAGCAGTATCGGTATCGGTATCGGTATCGAATATAATTGATATCCGAATCGATATTCAATATCGTTCAAAATTGAGAAAGTTGGAATCGATAACGGCAAAAATACTCGTATCGCCCATCCCTAGAATCAATCCACTTCTTCCTATGGCTCTTTCCCCCATTTTTTGTTCAATTTAAGTCTTTCATTTGATCGAACACGAGGCTTTTATTTTCAAGGAGGAATTCAATATCTACAAAAATGAACTTGAAAATAAAGAACTTGTTATCTAAAAAGAAAGAGACACTAATTATAGATAATTCTTCGAATTTTTTACATTTATTTCTATCATATCTGTAGAAAGAAAGCTAATTCTACTACTACTACTACTACTACTACTACTACTACTACTACTACTACTACTACTACTACTACTACTACAACTACTACTTTAATATTACTTCTGCTACTGATACAAATACTGCAATACTGTTACAAATTTTATTATTTTTGTATATTATTATCATTA
>JABUQX010072890.1:42500-47500 GCA_015478945.1 Trachelipus rathkii
ACCCTTGACTCCTCCATGCCTGGCTCAGCTAGCATGGTTTCTTAAACTGGTTATGAATCATCTTAATGAGTATAACCCCGCTTTGCTGTTACCTGATACGATCGTAATAGCCTAGCGGGTCGTTGTATTCATTATTCCAACAGTTTTACAATACCACTTTCAAATAAATTGTGATGTTAAAATTTCTCCTCCTCTGTCATGGGTGTTGATGAGAGTTGCTGGGAACCTTTACCAACAACACACATCGGAATTAGCTAGATTTATTAATGTTTTAAACAATTGTCTCTTCCTCTTTAGTGATATCCTTTAAGGGATAGGCCCACACGTAATGGGAGTATCTATCAAAATGAGGGTTAATAAATACTTGTATCCTCTACAAACAGGCAATTTCAAAATATCACAGTTTAAATCTTGAAACTTGTAGGAAACTTCTTTATATTTTCCGTAAATAGGATTTATGCTACGACCTGTCCTGTCTTTCCTATTTGACATTGAGGACAACTTCTTACAAGTGCCTTAACTCTCTTATGCATGCTTTTGAATACGAAGTCGATTTTTAGAGCGGTGAGACATCGAGAAATCCCCAGGTGTCCCTGGAGATGCGTCATCCGTATAATATCATCTATATGTTGTTCTGGGAGAATGATTCTGGCATAGTTTAAAGAGGTATCAACATAGAGGGAGATTTCATTTTTCTTGAACCAGAATGGTTGTTTCTTTATGACTAATGAACTTTTTTCTTTATTTTTAAGTAATAAATTTATGTATTCATCTTCTAACTGGTCTTTACTAATTTCAGCGTAATTAACTTCTTTCTTGAAGCGCTTTATTAATTCAATATGAGCTTCATTACATCGTTGAATTAAGTTTATTCGAGTATTCTCAGTAAGAATATCATTTATTTCATCTAACTTCCTAACTTCTTAGTTGGCAAATTTTCGCTTATTTTGAGTAATTCTTTTTCTTCCATTTCTATTCTCTCTTCCATTCTCAACCCTTTCGGGCTTAAGTTTCCTTTTTTCTCATGAGAAATATTCCCGGAATTTCTTTTGTTTACAAGTTGGTTATTTAAAGGGTCTACCTTTTTACCCTTTGTTGGAATGCCGACCGCAGCAGGAGTGTGGTTTTGTTTTATTACCCTATGATAATGTGCTTTGCATTTTTTGAGTTGTTGAGAGAGAAGTTCTTATATTTTATACGCGTTAAAGTTTCGATACAGGACTCCACGTTGAGTGTGGGAACTTCTCTCTTAATTGGCCAGTTGCCGCAAATGGAGGACCAGATCACCAGCGTTTCGAAGGAGAGGGCTGCTTATAGATGGTGATTTTCGAATGTTTTCTGCCTTCCGTCAGCTAGTTCCCAATTCTTCGTCATTTGTATCAGAAACAGTTATTTATATCATTATTAACAAATATTCCTTCTAAGGATTTTTCCTTTTTGTTATTATTAATTTGTAAAAAGAAAAAACTTTGTTAAACTAGTTAATAAACTTAGACTTCTTGATTTCACCACGAATATTAAAAGTTTTTTGGTCGTCATTTGTTCTTTTATATTTGTTTATGAGTTCTCTGCAAGTTGGTTTCTATTTTATATTTTTATTGTGAGGAGAGAAGCCTACTTCTTGAGACTTTTGTTAAACAGACTAGCAGACGATTTGCTTCGTCATAATTTCTCTCTGTAGGCGAGAGAATTGAACTATAAAATCCAAGTTGGAAATGCGTCTTGCGCCAGTAGTGGAAATAAAAATTAACTGCAGCTGATAGATACATTTGTGGTCATATGTACGATAAATTGTAAGTGAAGAGGTGCCGGTATAGCAAAGTACCAGAAGCTGCATGTTTCAACCGCATTATTTTTAATATTTTTGAAGGCTTTCTCTGCTGTGGGATTCCAACAGACGCGGCGGTTTGAATAAGGTTTACCTTTTAAAAACAGATTTAGGGGCGCTGTTAGTTCAGAAAATAATGGGACGCTGCTGCGGTAAAAGCTTACTCGGCCCAGGAAGGATCTTAATTCTTTGATGGTCCTGGGTTTTGGGGTGTCTATGATATCCCCAATTTTCTCGTGATTCGGTCTGATGCCGTTTTCATTTATAGTATATCCCAAGTAATCAATCTCTTTTTGGGCCACTTGGCATTTTGCGGGATTTAAACTGATATGTAGATAACTTAACCTTTTTAGCACCTTCTCCAGGAGGATTTTGTGCTCATCCTTGGTCTCTGTGTGAATCAAGATGTCATCCATATAGGCCTGCGTATTTGGGAGGCCTTGTAGGACTGTGTCAATGTAAGCTTGAAAGATAAAGGGAGAGGAGACATAACCCATCGGAAGGTTCCTGTAGGTGAAAGAACCGATGTTTGAAGTGATGGTAAAGTACTTTTGTGAGTCAGGGGCTAATGGCACTGAGTAAAAGGCCTGCGTGACGGTCAAGTTTGGTGAAAAGACCGGCTCCCCTGCAGGTGTAGATGGCTCCTGCAGATGCGGAAAGTCCAGTGAATTCCTTATCTTCAGCTCTTTGTTCAACTCTCTAAAAATCGGGAGATATTCTTGACTCCGATTTTCGCCTTATTTCTGTTAGAACACTCATGGGAAAGGACCAGGGGGAATTGCTGCGGAGCAGGACTCCTGTGGCTACTAGGTTGTCAAGTTCTGCCTTTGTTTGAGCATATAGTTTATGGGGGACCCTCCTTGCCCTAAGGGAGATGGGAGGTCCTTTTATGTCGATTTTGTAAGGATAAGCGTTGGCGAGTTCTATTAATACTCTTTCTGGAATAAACGCGGCTTCTTCGTCAGTAGTTATTTTGCCGTCCTCAGCTATTAATGCTGTGCTCATTCTCTTATTTTTATTTTTATATTTTTCAAAGATTTCATCCCACCTTTTTTCTTGTTTTCAATTTTATGTGGTGGTTTTCTGGGAGATAAGGGTTTACAAATAATTCTGAATATTTCGATAATAATTCATTAAAATTTAAAGAACTATGAGGTACATGCACAGGAGGAGGAGAGAGAGAGAGATTTGAAGAGGAAGAAGTAGGAACATCATTAATATTAAAATTCATATTTCTACTCAAATTTAAAGTCTTATTCGTAACTTGATCTAATAATAAAAATCTTCTTTTAAAATTTAATGCCATCTCAAAATTCTTTTTTTAAAAAAAGTTAATCCTAAAATATTTGTGCTTACATTAGCTACATGAAGGTATCCCGATAAGTACGTCCCAATCCCAGATCGATTTCAATAATTTTAATACCCATTGACTGCAATTTTTTGATTGTTAAGCTGCAAAGTAGGTTATCCTACTGGCGCTTTTTGGAATGGTCATTACATTGCAGATAAAATATTTGTCTTATAGAACCCACAGTCTAATAAGTAATCATCTATTTGAGGTGTCATAGACCATTTATACAAGTCAGATTGTCCAATTCTTGCAAACCCTTTTGTTCTCCCTCAACAGCGGCTGTTGTAACTATGCTCACTGCCTCTTAAGCCCAGCGTGTCGTCATCAGCACATAAATCAGTTGGGTTTGACAGGATATTTGCTTCATTGCTTCCATTTTCACTTGCATTGTCTATAACACCCCCCTCCCCATTTAATAAATTTGATTTAAAAAAGACGTATCCCACATGCAAGGGACTAACAGTAGTAATAAAAGGGTTATTTTGTACATTACCAAAATTGTTTGAAACATTTGTTTCGAAAGACCTTGTTTTTTTTACCATCAAAAATTAATTATAATATATATTATATATAAATATATTTTTGTTTTGTGGACTACTACTACTTTTCATATTTAAATTTTCAGAGTTTCTTTAAACTAAGATTTAAGGATCATGCATTCCTTGTAACATCTTGTGTTGAATTGAATAGATTCATTGATAAAGTTCTATTTAATTTGTTCATGTTTTCATTTCATTGTTATTTCTTATTAGAATTTAATATTTTTCCATTTGGCTAGTGCTGGTAGTTGTATCTATATTTTGACGCAAGTTTTTTTGTTATCATATTGTTTTTTTAATAATCATATATTAATGTTATTATTATTAATATTATTATATTATTATTTATTATTATATTATATTATTATTATTATATAATATTTATTATTATTATTATTGATTAGTATTTATTATTATTATATTATTTATTATTATATTATTATTATTCAATTAATATTATTATTATTATTATATTATTATTATTATTATTATTATTATTATTATTATTATTATTATTATTATTATTATTATTATTATTATTATTATTATTATTATTATTATTATTATTATTATTATTATTATTATTTATTATTATTATTGATTATTATTATTATTAGTAGTGAGTAGTAGTAGTAGTAGTATTTTGCCAACTTAATATATTTAATGTTAATAGATTTATTATGATTGATATACTTTGGATTTAATTCACCAGCACTATTATTTTGTAAGTTTATTTCATTATACACATCACTGTTTGTAATAGGGTCATTTATCACTTGGATGGTATTATTAAATCTCACTTTTCTATTGTGAGTATGATTTTCACGGCTGCTATTTGATGGTAAATTTTGCAGCCTCGTTAGCAGTTTTCCGACGATGATGGGACATTTTGTGCGACATTTCTCTGGTTATTACTATATAGTAATGGATACATAGGACACTCATTACTCTCACATTTGTAAGCTTTGAAGAGATAGCGAGAATGATAGAAGCATAATTGATTGACAGCGTTATTAAATGCTTTACTGTACCCATTTGTATCTGATTCAGCGTGGCGTGACCTACTTTTCTCGCGTGTCCTATTTCCTCTCTCAGCTGAGTTCGCTTGGTTTTTAATGAACAGCTGAAAGTCGTGTGCGAGCTCGGTCACAATCTTCGTGAGGTGAGCCAGCTGGGTGGCGATTTGACCTTCACTTTTGTTCTCAGTTTCTCATGTTTGCGCTCTTGGTTGCGCGCGCCGAGAAGAGGGTAGGCGGAGTCTGTTTCTCTTGTGTCTGTTCTA
>JABUQX010072890.1:52500-54381 GCA_015478945.1 Trachelipus rathkii
TAGGTTAGGCTTACGGTTATGGTTTTGATTAATGTAGGTGTTGTTTGGTAAGGTAGTGTGTAGGTTAGGTGTTTAGGTATGTTAAGTATAGGTGAAGTTAAGGTTTAATGCTAGGATTCGTTAAATAGAGAACTCTACAACTAACTAGATTTTTTCTCTTATGATAGCAGAATTTCGACTCATTTTTCTGTCGACCATTTGGGTATAGGTCATTTTTTTCTGCGAATCTATTTTTTTGTTTTTCACTATTTACTGTATTTTGAGGTGCAGTCGGAGGTAAAATCAATGCTACACCAAGTTGGACTGGGGGAAGATGAACAGATAGTTTTTCTTTTAACTTGTATATTATAAAATATAACATATCCTATATAAAAAATTATATATATTTTATATTTATATTATTATATTATATATATATATATATATAATACTATATTCTATCATATTATAATTAATAATATAATATTTAAATATAATATTATAATATAATTATATATAATATATATATATATTATATATATAACCGTGACTAATATATAATATATAATACTATAATAATAATACTATAATAAAGAAAATATATATATATATATATATTATATATATATATATTAGTAGTATTAGGTATATATATTATATATTATATTAAATAATATATATATTCTGGTCAAAGGAGTTAAACTAGTGAAGTCGTGTACGCCTCCCCGATTTATGTCCTTACCTTAGTTTCATGGTTGCAATATAGTGCCTAAATGTGTGATGAAACTGTGTTAGGATACAAATTTATCTTTGGAAAACTAAAGAAATAGAAAGTAGGATGTTGTCAAATCCTTATCCTTGCAAAAAGAAAATTCTCACCACAGAAGAAAAAAAACCTTGAGTTGGGAATCTTGGCAAAGAATTATTGAGCTTTGTAGTTAAACACAAATTTGGAGCGAGCCTGATGAGAGAGAAGAATATCAACGATCGACACGATTAGTATTTGGTTTGACACTCTTGAGGGAATAATATCCGGGGCTACGCGGCGGCTAGAGAAATTTGAAGTAAGCTTCTATTTGTTTAGAAAAATCTAACCATGATAAGGGAATGAGAATGATTATTATTAGATAGCCCTAAGGAATCAATAATTAATAATAATAATATATATAATAATAATATTAATAATTATATAATAATAATAATAATAATAATAATATAATAATAATAATAATAATTAAGCCTAATCAATAAAATTAATGAATGCAATAAATGTATATAATAATAATTAATAATGAATTAATAAAAAAATATATAAACAAAATATAACAGTTATAATAAATAGTAATAATAATAATAATAATCAATATAATAATTAATAATTAATATAAAAATATAAATAATTATAATAAATAAGTAATAATAATATAATTAATAAATAATTATAATAAATTAATAATAATAATAATATAATAATAAAATAATAATTAATAATAATAATATAATAAATATATAATAATAATAATGAAAATAATAATAATAAATAATAATATAATAATAATAATAATAATAAAAAATTATAATAATAATTAATAATCAATAAAATAAATAATAATAATAATAGTGGTAATAGTGATGATGATCGGTTATTTGTGATTGCGACATATAACTAGATATACACTCCCTCCTTGTAATAGAGCTCTGCCGTGAGCGGTTTGGTGACTATTTGTTAAAATTATATATTATATATATATTACTAATATATATATATTTATGTATATATATGGTTAGTTGATAAATAAATATAAGTAATATAATTATAATTATATATTTTATTATTGTATATGAATATATAATAATATATATTAATATATATATTTATATATATTATCATATGAGACGACT
>JABUQX010072891.1:0-10000 GCA_015478945.1 Trachelipus rathkii
AATATATTATTATATATATATTATATTATATATATTAATTATTATAATATAGTATATATATATATATATTAGTTTATTTATTTATATATATATTGAATATACTATTTATATATATATATATATATATAATTATTATATATATATATAATATATTTATATTTAGTATATATTTTATTATATATTAATATAAGTATATATATTTATATAGTTATATATATATATTATAGTATATATTATATATATATATTATATATATTATATATATATATATATATATTATATATATATATATACTTATATATATATTATATTATATATTAATATATATAATATAACAATCTAGAAAATAATATTTTATTTTTTATTTTATGTATAAATGTGTGCATTAATTATGACTTTTGTTTTTTATTATTTTTTTAATATCGATTGCATGCATTCAAACATTCTGTAATTCAAACGAAATGCCAACTCTCCTAGAAGGCAATATTATAAAATCAATTATCTTGGTTCTAAAATAATGATATTGATACATTACCCTCAAACGGACTAGGCTATTACCATGATTTTTAACAACTTTGAGAGGGTATAACTTTTTTTCCCAAAGAGAGCGATGATTTTCGTTTTCATTATTCATCATTATTATGTTTTTAGAGTATATCCTGTGATAGGCTATAATTTTTTTCATAAAGGTTTAAATCATTTCATTTTTTTAAGCTTTATTATTTTTTGAGTAGCCTATATCCTATGATTTAAAAAAAAAAAAAAAATTATAAGAAAACCCTAAGGGATTTTTAACAACTTTGAGAAGCTGTAACTTTTTTTCCTAAAGAGATCGACGATTTTCGTTTTCACTATTCTTCATTATTATTTTTTTAGAGATAATATATATCCTCTGTGTGGATTTCATAGATAAAATTGGGGTGACACCCCTCTGTATAACTATTACCATCATCCTTGTTGCTCTACATCATAAAAAAAATTGTACTCTCTCTAGCATATTTAGCTGTCTTTTCTTAAATATGGGGCCCAATCTTGTGCACAGTGCTCGAATACTGGCTAAACATAGTTATTATACAGCTTACTTATAACTTTCTTACTCTTATAAATGACATTATGATTTATTTTACTTAGCATCTTATTAAGTTTTATTCCTTGCTTCAAAATACTTACTGATTAGCTACTTTCAGTTTACTGCTTCAGATTACTCTTACCCTCAAGCCCAGAAATCATCATTGTTACTTGCAACTTATTTGTTGGGGTAGCTATAGGGTTTTCTGGGGACCTTTCAGGTCCCCCTAACCCTTGGGCTCCTCAGACATAGGTTACTTGGCAGGACCAAAAGAAAAACTGCATTGGTCCCCTGGCATTGCAGAAGTCGCTGAAGAAATAGTTATAATTACCACATAATTCATGTAATTCCCTACCCACTAGCCAACTATGATATTATTCCACTAGACTCCGTCTGAATAAATATATAGGATTTCTACGTGTGATGTATTGATCGTAGCCTATACAACTGACTGGTACATTTGAGAAATTTTAATAGTGTCAGATGAACCCTAACTTGATTTACTGGAGGCACATTTATTTACCTTCCCCAGTAGAACCGGAAAAGTCAAAAGAGGAACCCCCACTCCCTGCAGGGAAAGCCGAAGCTCCTCCCAGTCTATCAAATAACAGCCATACTGAAGAAGAAAGTGCTCAACACACTCAATATCACCATTGCATGATGGACAGAGGGGTGTGTTGGAAAGACCCAAATGTAAGAGGTGCCCATTGAGGCCAAGATGCCCAATTCACAGTCTTGCTATGGCAGTCTCCAAGCAATGAGCACAGGGGATGAAAACTGAACATCTTCCTTATAATATTGTCCCAGGGGATGAGTGCTAAGAAAAGTACCGAGCTCCTCTCCAAAAAACCTTCACTTTCTTATTTATGCAGGAATACCATTCTGCCAACTCTAAGGGAAAATATTCAAAGTATTGATTTCGGTGGGCCAACTTGGTGGATACATCTGCAGTCTCATTACCAGCAATACCAATATGTGAAGGGATCCGGTGGAAATGTAGTGCCCAACCATGGCTTGGAGACATGCTACTGATGATACAATGAATTTGTAATTGAATTCTCCTGTATTTGGTGGGCAGGTGGTTAGCAATAAAATGAAGGGCTGCTCAAGAATCAGAAAAGAGTATAATTGATTGAGGAGAGAGATGGGCCACCAATCATCCTTGTTGTTCTACATTGCACTCTCTCTAGCATATCTTATGTTTCTTAAATAAGGGGTCTAATCTTGTGCACAGTAAATATGAACAGTATATAATAACATAGTTATTATACAGCTTACTTATAATTTTCTTATTCTTGTAAATGACATTGCTATTTATTATACCTAACATCTTATTAGTTTTATTCCTTATTTCGAAACATTTATTTTCCTAAATTTTATTTTTATTTATAATAAATAATGAGTTTTTAACTAACCATATTTTATGTTAAAAATAAAATATTTGAGTAATATAGGTGAAGGTCCTCACTATTTTTTACATCATAAATTGTACTTTTGTACAATAAAAACTCGTAAAACAAAATAATATCTATAAAAATTAATATTTATTCACGATATTCCAAGGAGATTTTCTGTTGTTTGATAATTTTTTTCTGCATCATTGGAAGGTGATGTTCCAGTAGAATACTTTTTATTCCTACTCTGTTAAAATTATAAAGGCAAAATATATTGAAATGTATTAAAAACACCTTAATAGACTACAGAAGACCATTTTTATATACAAAAAATCAAAAAACTAAAAAATTTATTAGAAAAAGCAATATCTATACCCAAAAATTTATTAGAAAAAACTATCAATACCTGATTCATGAAGTTAGGCCTTAGATTGATGATACATTTACGATATTTATGATATCTCTAATTTTAATATATTGAACATTGATATATTGAAGTAATAGATAAGTTTTCTTGGGTCAGTCATTTGAATGCATGGCAGATAAACATTTTTCTACACAGGGCAGAGACCCCCGTACACCTGACCAGTGAACACTGGTGATTTTATTTCCATCTATTAAAAGTTATTGTATATCAATATATGGAATATAGATTATCCCAATATCTTTATATCAGTCTATCAGTTTTCAAAATTGGCACCATCCATGTATGATAATTGGTAGCCTATTTTAGTATATAAAACTAGTTTCCATGATTGAATAAGGTATTTTTAAAACATCTTGGTATATATTTATAGTTTCAATATAGTTTTATCACCTCTATTTTATTGCTTAATGTATAAATTGAAAAAAAAAGGATTTTTATTACAGAAAAATTATATTTAAATGTATAGAAAAGTAAAGTATTTAAATAATTTATTCTGATACCATACATATGTGCAAGAGTTATAAAGATCATGGCAGGCAGAGGACTATTGAACCTTACACTTGGTGAGTTGATTTATTTATTTTTTATACTGTAAAATAAATTATATATATATATATATATATATATATATATATATATATATATATATATATATATATATATATATATATATATAATATATATTATAATATATATATATATATGTTATATAATATATATATATATATAAAAATATATAATAATTTATATATATATATATACTATATACTATATATATATATATATTAGATGAAATAATAAAGCAGCAAAATTTTGAAAAGAGATTCCTGTCCCCAAATGCAAATGGAATGGGTGGTAGAAGAAATTTCTGGCAGAAATTTGAGCACATCATTGTCAAATCGTTGTCAAGAGAATAGGAGGGGAGGTGCGGAGGAGGAAGGTATTTAATATATAGTTTTTAAGTCTTTGGTTTGTTAGTAGGCTATATTATTCTTTTAAGCACATTGACCATTGAAGCTGAGAATTTTTATTTTTTAACTCTTTTAACTTCTTTAAAAAGGTTAAAATGTTTGAAATTACTATTGTTTAGGTTTCTAGATGGATCGAACTTTGACCCTAATAAGTTAATTGACTTTGTCACATACTTTGGTCCATTGACCTTGATTTTCAGGATTAAAAAGTTTTATATTTATTTATTTTTCTTTTTTGATATTTAATTTAAATATCGGAGACTTATATATATAATATATATATATATTATATATATTATATATATATATATATATATATTCATAATATATTTAATAGTATAGTATAGTATATATATATAATTACTATATATATATATATATATATATATAAATATTATTATATTATATTATATATACTATTATTATATTATATATATTTATATTATATATATATATTATATATATATTTACTATATATATATATTATATATATATATATATATATATATATATATAGTTATATATATATATATATGATATATAAGTATATATATAGTATATTAGTATATAATCAGTCACCCACCTTCTCTCCTAAGACTGGAGGTGAGGGGCATTAGCATGCACTAGAAACAGAAAAGTTAGTAGAAGAATATGAAGCCAGTGAAAAAGAAAGCCCAGCCTTACCCACCCCCTTATATACCCTTTAGTGAGAACTCGCTGCAGTCAGAAAATCCCCCCTAGAGCCTTCACGGGACATCGACGGACCCTCAATATGGCAATCCTTGTCAATGTAGGTCGATCCCTTGCCCAGGTGGGCACAACCGATCACCCCCTCACAAAACCCCACCATCAATCTGTTATGCACCATTTCTTCTCGCCTTGCCCAACTCGCATTCTGCTCTTCAGGCATTTCCTTTTACTGACTCATCCCACTTTTTCTTCAGTCTCCAGCAGGTTGTATTCCCAAGTCCACATCACCACAATACATGAACTTAACCAACTAGCTATCATCCTTCCTTTCCACATGACCAAACCATCTCAATGTACTTTCATTTATTCTCTCAATTGGCTCCTTTGTTCACACCACAACTCCCTAATGCGTTCATTCCTCATTTTATCTATTCTTCGCAAACCTAACACGCCTCTAATATTGTTCATCTGAACACATTGTACTCTAGATCTATATCTTTTATTCCAGACCATATTTTCAACTACTCTACATATAACAACTGAGTTGGTAACAAACAAACATACTTACATGCAACACCCTAGCACTCACTCAAGCTTAGTCCTTCACAAATATACCGAGGATTTAATTGCACCTAGCACTTCCTACCATTACACAACTTTCCGCTTTTATATTCTGCATCATTCCATTCACTTTTTCATCCAACTATATCCTAAATATTTAAACTCAGACCTTGTTAACAGGTTGCTCACATCCAGCATAACTTTACACTGAAGACTGCCTCATCAACCATAACCTTTACTCTTATCTACATTTACTTTCAAAACACCCCCTTTTACACACCTGCCAAATCCCTCTACCAATCCCTCTCAAACTCTCTCAGATCTCGCCACACAAAACCAAATCATCACGCATATAATAGGTAGGATAGAGGTAAGGGGGATAAGTCGGTTAACTGGTAGGAAAATATAGGATATTAGTTTGAGTTGATGTAGGGAGATATATGCTGGTATTTTGATCGAAAGAGTGTATCGAGTGAGTGAGGACTGATGGTGAAGAACAGGTGCATTTGAGAAGTGGTAGAGGATGTATGTCAAATCTTTACATTGAAACAAATTGATTGAGAAAATGACGGGAGAGAAGAATAAATTTTATTTAGGTTTATGGACTTGTAAAAAGCGTATTACAGGATTAATAGGAGCTTGTGGCAGTGTAGTGATATCTAATGTGTTGGTGGTAGCTTCTAAATGGAATTCAAAAGTATGTAGTGACGTAGGTAGTGAAAACACAGATGTGAGAAAAGTGGCAGTCGAAAGTGATTGGTTTAATTTAATAGCTGTGTGAGGCTGGGACGGTGATGTTCCTTGGTTATTTAAGTTGTAATGGATGGTTTATGAAATTCACTTCAAGGATCGAAGGTGGAAGAGTGTAGACTGATGGAGATCGAAGAGAGTGGAGGGATGCCCTGCTTATTGTATTGAGCGAATGATATGGTTTTGATGTGGTGGAATCTGAAGAGGGTTATTGGAGGATTGGTAAGAGGGGTTTTTGCAAGGTGTGCAAAAATAAGAATGGGAATAATATAGATAAAGTAATGTTATGGTAGTGAGTGCAGGAGAGTCGCTGTTTTAAGCCATGGTTAGATGGCTGAGCAAAACGTGAATAAGTATCTGAGGTTTAAATATTTGGATATATGTTGGATGAAAAGTGAACGCATGATGAGAATATAGATATCAAGTTGTAAATAGTAGTAAATTGACTGTGCAATTAAATCTTTGTGGATGTTTGAAGGAACAAGTTCTTGAGTGCGCTAGAGTTTTGGATGAGGTATGTTGTTTGTTACCTGTGTTAAGTCTATAGTAGGTGAACACTAATGGATCGTGAATTAAGAGGTATAGTCTAAGGTTCCAGAAACAGTGTTAAGATGAACATCTAAGGGAGTAGCTAGGTAGTGAGGAAGATTGATAAAATGAGACATGAACGCATTAGGGAGTGTTGTATGGTGTGAAAAAACAGTCGATAATGAGATAAACTGTAGAATACGGTTGAGAATGGTTTTGGTCATATGGAAAGGATGGATAATAGTCGGATGGTTAAGCGAATGTATAGTGGTGAGTGTGCTGGTAATCGACAGGCTTGCTGACTCGAAGAAAAAGTGGATTGAGTCAGTAAAGGCTGCTGAAGGAGAGGAATGTGAGTTTGGGTTTGATGCGAGAGAAAGTGTGCACAGTAATTGGGTCGAATGGTTCAGTTTTTTTTTGAGGAGGTGTGGTTGGTGGCTGTAGCCCATGATGAAACCACACACTTAATGAATACCACAAGCCTTGTGAAACCACTAGGGTGGATTTTTCTGACTGGGAAGAGTTCTCACTTAAGGGTATGGAGGGGATGGCAAGGGAGCTTTCTTTTTGACATGCATCATATTCTACTACAACTACTTTTCTGTTTCAGTGTATTGCTACATACCTCAGAAAGGAGGTAGATAATAATAAATAATAATATAATAATAATAAATAATAATAATAATAATATAATAATATATATATATATGAATATATACATATATATATATAATATATATATATATTATATATATATATAATATATATATATACTATATATTTGATTATATATATATATATATATATAGTATATATATATATATATATATATATATTATATAATTATATATTAGGGATGGGCAGGATAGTGAATTAGCGGTATCCGGCCTATCTGGCCAAGTTTTTGACTATCCGGTATCCGGCGGATATCATTTTATCGGCGGTAACCGGATAGATTACTTCCCTGTGGTTCTTCCTCGTTGGGGCGAAATATTTCAAAAACAATTTGAATTTTATTTATTATATATAATATATAGATATATATATATATACTGATATACTATATTATACTTTATATATATATTTATATATATATATATTATATAGTATATATATATATATATATATATATATTATTAATTATTTTAATATAGTATTTCACTTAAGCCATATTGATATATATAAATACTATTATATATATAATATACTAGTATATCCTAATATATATAATTATAAATATACTTGTTTAGACTTTCGATGTTGGGTACCAATGTTAATTATTGTATTCATCATTTATGTTTACTGGAAACACATTTGTATCTAAAAGTTAGTATCCAACTCGTGTCCATGAAAACTTGTCACTCCTCTGTTTTGAGTATTTCCTCTGCATAAAGAAAAAGAATAAATATAGTGATGGAAAAAAGAGTCATTCAGGTGCTTTAAAATATAAAAATAATTATTACTTATTTACAAAACTTAATAAAATACGAATGCAAAAACATACGATTTTTCAGGTGTCTATGATTCTGTTGATAGCCGAAAGGTACAAGATGGCCAAACGTGTAAATAAATTTTGTGGACTATAACATTCTTGGCGTCCTCCATTGAATTCCACAATTTTTTTGATAGCCCTATAATTTGCGGAATTGAGGAATTGACATTGCGGAATGAATATAGGCATTCGTTAATGCATTTCGACAAAGCATTTTTCAATTATCGCAATGGCGCAATTAACGCAATTTATTTTGGTATTCCGCAATGTGCGGAATTGCGACTTAAATTGCGGACCGACCCACCTCAGTATACGTATATATATAATATATATATATATATATTATAGTTATATAATATATATAATATCTTATATATATATATAATATATATAATTATATAATATATATATATATTATATATATAGTATTATATATATATATATATATAATATATATATTATATATATATATATATATATATATATATATATATATATTTACCGGGTGTCTCACGAGTTATGTTACAGCTGTGTATCACCGTACGGATGTTTAAGTATAGAAAATGTGTAAGAATCTTAAGTTTTCGATTTATTTAATTCATAAGTGAGGTGGGATATGTTGCGTTGGTGTTCTGCGCACGCGCAATACGAAAACCGCACACAAACATGCGAATGTCGAATATGATGATATATTTTTTATGGCTGCAAATGCGCATTAAAATGAGGTGGGCTCTTCCTCCCGACATTATTTGATCGGTTGTTCGTTTCCACGCAATGTACCCATAAACAACTAGATTTATTTTATTTATTTATTTATACAAGGTGTGGCAAGGGATATATTTGGTTAACACTTTAAAAATATTTTTTTTTAACTTGTATTTAAATTTTTGACAAATTTTAATGAAATATAAGTAAATGAATATAAATATATGTTGGAAATAATATATAGTATATGGGTACATATGGAACAAAATAAAACAAACTAAAATAAAATAAATAAAAATGAAAATTACGAAATAAAATAAAGTAAATTTAAATAAAGTCAAATAAAATAAAGGCACAAAAATACCACCTTGCTGAAACAAGACATAAATAAACAAAAACTAAAGAAGTAAAAATTAAATGAAATAAAATAAATAAGAAATTAAAAAAAAAATATTATAAGGATATCTGAAATAAAATATAGAAAATAACTAAACTATACTAAATACAGTTTCCCAACATAGTAGGCAGTATATATAAAACCATATTAGTATGACATAGTAAATGTGAAAGAGGAAAAGAAAAGAAATGTAATAAATATTGAAATAAAAGAAATAAAAAGAAAAACATAAAAATAAAGGAAGATTATATAAGAACAATAATTGTCATTAACTGGCATTTTGTGACTAGGAAGTATTTCATTTAATGTATTCATTTTAAAAAACATATTTTACTTTTACTCTAATTTAAATAAAAAAAAAGAAAATAAGAAAATATTTATAACATTACTTCTAATGATAATGAACGGATTTTTATTGAATTCGGATTATTACCGTTATAAATTGTATAAAAATATAAAAGTAAAAGCAACAATAACACGGGCTACTGGAATTATTTATAATTATAGCCATAGTAGAATATTGTAACATAAGAATTTTTTCAATTCACAAGCTTTCATTATTTGAGGTTAGCATATGACAATTTGATATAAAGATATTAAAATATATTATATATCACAGAAAGATGGCTTTATTTTAGTATTATTATTATTAGCACCTTCTCTATATTACCAGTGGCTTAATCACTGTACCACCATTAATTACTAATTACATATTCTACACTTAAAGAGATATTTAGTATATTATATAATGAAATTTTTTAATTATATTAATTAATTATTATTATTATAATTATTATTATTAATTATTAATTATTATTATTATATTAATTAATATAATTAATAGTAACATTATCATGTGCCTACAAAAGCCGAAACGTGTCAATATGAAATAATTAGCTGTAAATTCATCATTATCAATAGTAATTTTAAAAAAATATCGATTACAGCTAGGCAATGAATTAAATTAAAATACCTAATGCATACCTTTTAGATTACATTGATGATTTGTACTATGT
>JABUQX010072891.1:15000-20000 GCA_015478945.1 Trachelipus rathkii
GATTGATTTCTGTGAAGAGAGAGGTATGTGTGTAAGTAATACTTTCTTTAAACACAAGAGTATCCATAAGTATACTAGAGTTGGTGTAGGTAGAGATGGTATCAAAGTGAAAAGTATGATTGATTTTGTGTTGGTGAAGAAGGAGATGTTGAAGTATGTGTTGGATATTAAATCAGTGAGGGTTTAGGAATGGGATTATCGAATCACATTATGTTGTTCTATGTAAAAATTAAGTTGAGTGGGGGCTTGGATGGAGAGGAAGATGACGAAAGGGAGTAGGTAAAATTAAGAGTAGAGAAGTTAAGTGAGCAAGACAATAGGGATAAGTATGTAAAGAGCGCTTGCAGATAAATCAGTTGAATGTGAACCAGATGATATTAAACAAATTTCGAGGCAAATGAAGTAAGCCTTTAAGTAGTTTGGATGACGGGTGTCAATGTTAAAAGTAGGAATGGAATGTTAACCTAATGAGTGGATGTGAGATGTGAGTGGAGAGACAAGACAAGTGGTTAGAATGTTCTAAAAGTAAATAATAAGTTAAGAATATGCAACCATATGAATACAAGTGCTGTGTCAGGATGCATAAAGACAAATGGGCAGTTGGGGATGGTGGACATGTGCAGATAAGACAGCTGGAAGGAAGCGCGAAGGTTAAGAATGAGAATAAGGGGAATCTGCTTAGAATAATGAATAGGGATGGTGCTTTTGTAACTGATGAAATGGATGTGAGGGGGAGTGTGGAAGAACACTTCGAAAATCTGCACAATATTAACAGTAATGATGAGGTGTTAGTGAATGTATGTGGTTTGATGGTGCAAGAAGGAATAGGTATTTTGGGGATGAGTTAATTAGTAGGGAGGAGGTAATGGGTAGGGTGAGAAAGTTGAAGGAATGGTAAATCTGCAGGTATAGATGAAATTACTAGTAGAAATGATCATGAGCGGAGGCGAGATGGTGATTGATTGGATTTGGGAGTTGTGTAAAACAAAGCGTTTATGGAGGTATAGTTCCAAGGGAGGGAGCAGCAATAGTACCCTTATATAAAGGGTAAAAAGGGAGAAGGGGAACTGTAGAAAGTATAGGGGAATAAGTTTATTGAGTGTTGTAGGGAAGGAGTATATGCTTTGGTATTTTGGTCGAAGAGGTAAAAGTCGAGAGTGACTAGAGGATTGATTGGTGAAGAGCAAGGTGCGTTTAGAAGTGGTAGAGGATGTGTGTGGATCAAATCTTTACATTGAGACAAATGATTGAGAAAATGCGGAGAAGAAAAATAAATTATATTTAGTAGGTTTATGGATTTACAACAGGCCGTATGATAGGGTTAATAGGGAAGCTTTATGGCAGGTATTATTGATATATGGTGTTGGTGGTGGACTTTCTGAATGGAATCAAAAAGTATGTATGACGATAGTGAAGCATGTGTAGAATAAATGGTGTCAATGGTGATTGGTTTAGGATAAATAGCGGAGTGAGTGAGACGGGGTTGTGTTATGTCTCCTTAGTTATTCAATTTGTATATGGATATGGTGAGTTATGGAAGAATTCGAGGTGGGGATGGCAGGAAATGGTGTTGGGATGATGGAATGGGGCCAGGTGTAGGGTGCCCTACCTATTATATCCGGATGATTTGGTTCTGTGTTGCGCGAATCTGAAGAGAGTTTGTGAAGGATTGGTAGAGATTTGGCAGGGTATGAGGAGGGTTTGAGAAAGTAAACGTGAAATGCAAGAGTAGTTATGATTGTAGTGAGGACAGTCCTCAGTGTGAAGTTATGTTAGATGGTGGGCGCGGCTGGAGCAAGTGTCTGAGTTTTAAATATTTAAGGGTATGTGTTGGATGAGAGAAGGGAACGGATGATGCAAAGTGTAGTAGGAAAGTTGTGAATATGGCAGGAAGGATTTGCTTGTGCAATTAAGTCGTTGAGTGAATGTAAAGGTTCAGTCTTAGAGTGCTAAGAGTCTTACATGAGGTATGTTGTTGATACCTGTGTTATTGTATGGTAGTGAGACTATGGTCTGGAATAAAAATATAGATCTAAAGTTCAATGTGTTCAGATGGACAATGGGGGCATGCTAGATGTGAGAAGAATTAATAAAATGAGGAATGAACGTATTAGAGAGTTGTGTGGTGTGAAGAAAGGGGGTAAATGAGAGAATAATAAATGAAAGTATGTTGAAATGGTTTGGTCACGTGGAAAGGATGAATGATAGTCAGTTGTTAAGCGGATGTATAGTGGAGAGTGATGTGTTGTGTTAGGAACCGACCGGCTGGGAGACCGAAGAGAGAAAGTGGATTGAGTCAGTGAACGAATGTCTAGAGGAGAGAAATGTGAGTTTGGCAGAGGCGAGAATAAAAGGTGCATGATAGGAGAGAATGGCCGGGTTTTGTAGGGGTATGTTTGTGGCCCACCTGGGCCAAAGGATGAACCCTTACAACATTGACGATTACCATAGTGAGGGTCCGTCGCGGTCCCCATGAAGCTTTAGGGTGGATTTTCTGTCTGTGACGAGCTTTCACTAATTAATGGTACAGAGGGGGCAGTAAGGCTGGGCTCTTTCGACATTTGTCATACTCTCCTACTGCTTTTCTTTCCGATGCTTGTAACTCTTTACTCCCAGTGTGGAAGTAAGGTTGAGTGAAGAAAGAAGAAAAGAAATAATATATATATATATATATATATATATATATATATATATATATATATATATATATATATATATATATATATATATATATATATATATATATATAACTATATATCTTTACTCTACTACTCTCTCTTCTTAAAAATGAGAATAAGGGGAATCTGCGTAGAATAATGAATAGGGATGGTGCTTTTGTATCTGATGAAATGGATGTGAGGGGGTATGGAAAGAACATGAGATCTACATGACCAAACCATCTCAACATACTTTAATTTATTCTCTCGTTTATCCCTTTCTTCGCACCACACAACTCTCAAATACGTTCATTCCTTATTTTATCAATTCTTCTCACCTAGCACGATTGTCCATCTGAACATTGAACTTTAGATACCCCTTATTCCAGACCATAGTCTCACTATGTACCTGGGTAACAACATATTGCAAGACCCTAGCACACGCTCAGACTTGATGTTTTACATTCACCAACGATTTAGTACCAATACCGCTTTCCTGCCATTACAACTTTCCTCCGTTTCCTTCTCATTCAGCATACCTAAATATTTAAACTCAGACACTTGTTCCAGCTGCTCACCATCTAACATAACTTCACACTGAGGACTGTCCTCACTCAGCCATAACCTTACTCTTATCACGTTTGCTTTCAAGAGCCTCTTACACCCTGCCTTAAATCTCTCTACAATCTCTCAAACTCTCTTAGATTCGCCACACAAAACCAAATCATCCATATAATGGTAGGGCCCCTCCACTCATCTCCATCATTCTAACACCATTTCTACCCCACCTCTAATTCTTTCCTAACTTGCTATCCATATACAAGTTGAATAACTAAAGGAGACATAACACAGCCCTGTCTCACTCCGCTATTAATACTAAACCAATCACCTATGACACCATTTATTCTTACACGCCTCACTTAGCGTCATACATACTTTTGATTCCATTGAGAAGCCTACCCCATATATCAATAACACCTACCATAGAGCTTCCTATTAACCTATCATACCTGTTACCAAATCAAATCTATAAAACCCTAAATGTAATTTATTCTTCTTCTCCCTCATTTCTCAATCATTTTGTTTCAATGTAAAGATTTGATCCACATCCTCTACCACTCTAAACGCACCTTGTTCTTCTAATCAGTCAGCTAGTCACTCGACGCTCCCTTTCGACCAAAATATATCAATATATCTTCCTACAAACTTATTCCCTATAATTGCAGTTCCTTATCTCCTTACCTTATATAAAGTACTATTACGAAAGCTCCTCAATCCCAGCAGCTTTACCCACTAAACCTTTATTACACAACTTCCAAATCCAATCAATCACCATCTCCTCCATTCTTGATCATTTCATGATAATTCATCTATGCAGATTTACCATTCTTATTTTCTCCACTCACCCATTACACTTCACTCCTTGCTAACCTCATCCCCAAAATCCCTATTCCTTCTTGCACCATCAACCCACACATTCTATCACCTCTTCATTACTGCTAACCATCATGCAGATTTTCGAAGTGTTCTTACTCTCCTCATCCATTTCATCAGTTACAAAAGCTCACAATCCTTATTCATTATTCTAAGCAGGTTCCCCTTATTCCCATTCTTAACCTTTCGCGCTCCTTTCGAGCTTCCTATTCCCTTGTAAGTCCATATTCATCCTCCTTCGAACTGTTCATTTACCTCTTGTTTTCTCCTACGTGTGCACCTTTTAGTATTTCATTCCAAGCATCTTTCTTACATTCAACCACTCTTCTTTTTACTTTTTTAACAACACTACCTCTTCATTCCACCACTCTGTTAACATTCTTACTTTAGCACATCCTCATACTTCTTTTGCACTGCTAACAATTGTTTCCTTCTCCAGATATGTTCAGTTTCAACTTGTTCACATTCAACTGATTTACTTGCAGGCATTCTTACATACTTATCCCTTATTACCCATAATTCATAGCTCTTTCTGCATTTTACTACTTCCTTCCATATCACACCTTCCTCTGTCAAGTCCCCACTAACCAATTTTGACATAGAACAACATAATGATCCGATAATCCATTCCTAAACCCCTCATATAACATCCAACGCATACTTCAACATCTCCTTCTTCACCAACACAAATCAATCATACTTTTCACTTCAGTACCATCTCTACCTACACCAAGTATTATGGATACTCTTGTGTTTTAAGAAAGTATTACTTACATATCTTCACAGAAACCAATCACCTTCCTACCATTCTCATTTTCTCCCGACACCCCCAACAAAAGGCACCTGTTATACCATCCCTTTTTGATCACCTATCCAACCACTATCAATCTGAACCCTCTACTCATCCCA
>JABUQX010072891.1:22500-35000 GCA_015478945.1 Trachelipus rathkii
AATTGCACCAGCCACCTTCCTGCCATTCACAACTTTCCTACTACACTCTGCATCGTCCGTTCCTTCTCATCCAACATATACCCTAAATATTTAAACTCAGACACTTGTTCAGCTGCTCTATCTAACATCGCTACACTGAGAGTGTCTCCACTCACAACCTGCCACTCTTATCCACGTTTACTTTCAAGCCCCTCCTTTCACACCCTGTAAAATCTCCTATCAATCACCAAACTCTCTTCAGGATTATACACAGAACCAAATCATCACATATAATAGGTAGGGCACCCTCCTCAACTCCATTCTCCACCATTCTAACACCATTTTTCTGCCATCCCCACCTCAAATTCTTTCATAGCCCCATCCATATAAAATTGAATAAACAAGGAGACATAACACAACCCTGTCTCCCTCCGCTTAATCCTAAAACAATCACCATTGACACCATTTATTCTTACACGCTTTACTATCGTCATACATACTTTTGATTCCATTCCAGAAGCCTACCAACACCATATCTCACTCACACCTATAACCTTACTCTCCCTATTAACTCTATCATACGCCTGTTGCAAATCCATAAAACCTAAATACAATTTATTCTTCTTCTCCCTCATTTTCTCAATCATTTGTTTCAATGTAAAGATTTGATCCACACATCCTCTACCGCTCTATTTTTCTTGTTCTTCACACCAATCAGTCCCTCAGTGCTCGACACTCTTTCGACCAAAATACCAGCATATACCTTCCCTACAACACTCAATAAACTTATTCCCCTATAATTTCTACAGTTCCCCTTTTCTCCCTTACCGCTCTCCTCCAATCCCTTGGAACTATACCCTCCATAAACGCTTTATTACAACTTCAAATCAATCAATCACCATCTCGCCTCCATCCTTGATCATTTCACCTGTAATTTCATCTATACCTGCAGATTTACCATTCTTCAACTTTCTCACCCTACCCATTACCTCCTCCTTACTAATAACCTCATCCCCAAAATACCTATTCCTTGCACCATCAAAACCACACACATTCACTAACACCTCATCATTACTGTTAATATTGTGCAGATTTTCGAAGTGTTCTTTCCACACTCCCTTCACATCCATTTCATCAGTTACAAAAGCACCATCCCTATTCATTATTCTAAGCAGATTCCCCTTATTCTCATTCTTAACCTTTCGCGCTTCCTTCCAGAAGAGCTTCCTATTTCCTTGTATGTCCTCATTCATCCTCCTTCCAAACTGTTCATTTACCTCTTGTTTTCTCCTACGTATACACCTTTTAGTATTTCTTTTTCCTCCTTATATAATTCCAAGCATCTTTCTTTTGAATCTTCATCATTTGCTTTTAGTACATTCAACCACGCTTCTTTTTTACCTTTAACCGCTTTCATCACCTCTTCATTCCACCATTCGCTGTTAACATTCTTACTTCCTACTTTAGCGCATCCACACACTTCCTTTGCACTACTAACAATTGCTTCCTTCATTTGCCCCCAGATTTGCTCAGTATCAACTTGTTCACATTCAACCGTTTTACTAGCGAGCGCTCTTACATACTTATCCTTATTATCTTGCACACTTAACTTCTCACTCTTAATTTTACCTACTTCCTTTCGTATCACCTTCCTCTCCATCCAAGCCCCCAATAACTTAATTTTACATAGAACAACATAATGATCCGATAATCCCATTCCTAAACCCCTAACTGATTTAACATCCAACACATACTTCAACATCACCTTCTTCACCAACACTAAATCAATCATACTTTTCACTTCGATACCATCTCTACCTACACCAACTCTAGTATACTTATGAATACTCTTGTGTTTAAAGAAAGTATTACTTACACACACTACCAAAGCCACCTGAAATCAATCACCTTCTACCATTCTCATTTTCTCCCGCCACCCCAGAAACCACCTGTTATGCCATCCTTTTTTTGATGAACACCTATCCAACCATTCAGGTCCCCCAAAACTATCAATCTGAAGCTCCTACTCACCCCATCCAGAACATCATTCAGATTATCCCAAAAAATCGTACTCTCTTCAACGTTTCCCTCAGATGGACCATACGTCACAACCACACATACCTTGACCTTTTCAAACTTAAATTTAACCATTAGAATTCTAGGACTCACACAATCAAAGTCTACCATAGCTCTGTACCACAGGTCACTCATCAAAATTGCAACTCCTTCTCTTCCTCTCTCATTCTCTTCCACACCAGCACGCACACATTTCACATCACACCACTTAGTTACCTTTTCCTTTCATCTTTGTTTCAGTCACAGCGAGCAAATCAAATTTGCCCTTTCTAAATACATCCATCACCTCTCCTCTTCTCCTCAACATTTATTCCTCTGACATTCCATGTACCCATACGATTCATACAATTTCGCCGAAAGTTAGAAGGTCGTTTAAGGCGATCACGACCTTCTCCGGGCCTGCATTAGCTTCCTGGCAAGAGGAAGTAATAGATGGTAGTAAAAGAAAACGAATATATATATATATATATATATATATATATATATATATATATATATATATATATATATATATATATATATATATATATATATATATATATATATATATATATATATATATATATATATATATATATATATATATATATATATATATATATTAAATTCACCATATCTATATTGGCCACACTAATATCACTCACAGTCACTATATGTTACGGAACCCCCCTCCCATTTGCAAATTTTGTCGAAGTCATACCCCGCAATCTGTTCGCCATATCTTCATTGATTGTTCCCAGCTGGACTCTATTCGCCGCCGTCATTTTCCTACTTTACGATCCATAACACCTTCCAAAAGATTATCCCATATCTTATCCGAATCTTCCCACTTTAGTAGTAACTCTATTTTCTTGTTTCTACAAGAAGTGAATGTTCTTCATAATATTTGATTTTGTTACATAATACTAGGACTTTATAATGCAAGGATGTACTTTTGTTTAGTTTTTGTTTATTTTTAATTGACTGTTTATTTTTAATTGACTGAATATTCATTTCTCTATTCAAATCTTCTTTTGACGTTTGGTGTTTATTTTTTCAACCCAGTGTGGCCGCTTTGTGAGCCGTGGTGGGTCCTGTACACTGACTCAAAAAAAAAAAAAAAAAAAATATATATATAATATTCAAATATGTACGAGTGTAATAAAAAAAATAATATATATATATATATATATATATATATATATATATATAATAATATATATATAATATACCTATATATATATATATATATATATAGAATATATATATATATATATATATATATAATAATATATATATATATAATATATATAATAATAATAATAATATATATGTATATATATATATGCTATATATATATATATATATATATATATATATATATAATATATATATATATATAATAATAATATATAATATATATATATATAATATATATTAATAATAATAATAATAATATGTAATAATATATATATAATAATATATATATGTATAATATATATATATATATAATAATATATATATAATATTATATATATGTATATATACTATTAAGAAAAATAATATAATAATATAATATATATAATAATATGTAAATATATATATATATATATATATATATATATATATATATAGTCACGAAATGCTGAAGAATATCATCCTGTTAGAATAAATAATGGAGCTATTGTGAAAGGTCTTCGATCGGACCAACTTCTGTTGCAGAAAATTAGTCAAGCCAAAAATAAACATTTGCAGGACAAAATTGAGAAAGTTCGAGCCTTGAAAGCAAAGGTAATTCAATTTAGTAATTCAAAATGTCTTGTTAAAATTTATTTATATTTTTAATTTTAAAAATTATTTTGATAGTGTAGCGTATATTTCATAGTTTTATAGTTATTTATTTATTTTGACAATAAAATTAATTGTAAATAATAAAAAAAAAATTTTTTTTAATATTTTTATTGTTTTTTTTACCAAATAGTATATTACTTTACTGTTATTAATTAAAACCCGACTGCGAACACGTTGGTGGCGCTGGTTTGGGATAGCCGGCCTTAAAGTTCGATTTCCTGTGTTACCCCCTGCATAGGGGATAAAGCACGTTAAAAGGTAGTTTTTTTTTTATTTTAGAGCTAATTTCTTTTATTAATATGCCTCGAAATAGTTAAGTTTCATTGTATTGTATAAATAACCAGTTTAATGGCACAGGTATTGAACTTGGCACTATTATATTGAGTTCTTATAGAATGATGTCAGTTTTTGGAATAACTTAAGTTTGTCAAATTTTTTTCCCTACTCAACATTTACAAATAATAATAAAAAAAATGGTTCTGTTTAACTAATAATTAATTACTATCAGTTGTTTACACAGTGGAATTATGGTGAAAACTATTCTCAAGACTATTAGTAATAAAATTAGCCTAAATAATAATAATAATAATAATAATAATAATAATAATAATAATAATAATAATAATAATAATAATAATAATAATAATAATAATAATAATAATAATAATAATAATAATAATAATAATAATAATAATAATAATAATAATAATAATAATAATAATAATAATTTAATATAATAATAATAATTGCTACCCTCAGTAAAAAATTTATTTAGCAAAACTTTTTTAAAAATGGCTTCAAATAGTTTCTTGGTAAAGTTTTGATGTATTCATCGATTTATTTTATTTTTCAGAGGTCAAAAATTGAGGAGAGAAAGGAGAGAAGCAGCTGGAGGAGTCCCTCAAGGTCTTGATGAATATTGACATGGCTTACCGTTAGTTTCCCAAACGAAGCCCTTAGGAAAAAACCTTCAAGTTAGTTGACTCGGATTTTATTTTTGTATTGAAAGATGTTGCGCGTCATAGTTTAAAATGATGAAAAGTTGAAAAAAGAATTACTAGGATAAGTTGGGAAATATTCTAATCTTCTATATAAACTTGTTACAAGACATATACATATACGTAATATATTAATATTATGACTGGCAATGAGTTTATAAAAGAAATATCGAGTTCGTAACAAAGTAGAAATTTAGCTTCATTGTTATATATTTATCAAAATTTTCTTTTGAAATTTTAATATTGAGGAGGAGTCTTATTGTAAGCGCAAATGATTAGTACAAAAGTTGTTTTATTATTGATCTAGTGTGGCTTTATGTTTATAATTAAAATGTACTTTCTTATTTTATTTAGTCTTCAATTATTTTCTACACTAAGAAACATCATAACAGAACCTGTTGAAGAGATCTTTTATTAATGTTCCCTATATACAGAGGTGTGAAGTTAGTTCTCGATATGTCTAATTCTGATGAATTCGTCTATTACATCAACTGCACAACTCTTCCTTAGCATTTGTCGTTTGTGATTGGTGAAGATTCTGACTTATGTATTTATTTCATTTAACTTAGAAAGTAATTTAAATATGGGAAACATTTCTATATGATTGTGTGGACAGGATTTTAAATTTAGCAAATATTTATTTACCTAGTAATGAGTTTTGTGAATTTATAAACTATCTACGTCAATCGGACTAGGTAGTTTATAATTTTCTCAAAAATGAAAGTTTAATGACCTTAAAGATTGGACTACAAAGCTTCATAGGATTTTTGGAAGTTAGATCTTGCTTCATGATTATGTAAGAATAAATTATTTAGTAACGTATTTAAATTAAAGAACTACTATAATGATTTTTCCATCTTTATATCCAAGTGTATCTGATAACTCCTCAACCAATATATAAAGCAAATATATAATTAAAATATTAGAGAAATTTAATTTAAATACTATTATCGAACCCCATGATATTCGGTGTAAACTTCAAATTGGTTCCCACAGTAATCACTATATAATGTTCTTGAATTTACAAGTTATTTAACTGCAGGTCATGCCTGTGCCCATATTTAAATGCAAATTCATTTCTATGAGTTTGTAGTCCAATATTTAATACAGGATATATTACCTAGTTAAATTATTACAAGAGTTTATAAGTTGAAAAATAGTCTGATTAGAACTAAGATTTGCGTTCCTGCGGGTAATTCAATGACAAATTAGGACATTAGGAATAAAAAGACAGTAAGAAGCCCACATGGCCTATCGAGAACAAATACGATCATCAAGCTCTAAGTTGACATCCCCTCCCAAAATACACATCCCCACGAGGACAACAGATATCATGAGCTACAAAGAACTACAACGAGATCGATGCAAATTCCACTATAAAGCACGCTAAGCGACTTGCAATAAACCTTACAATAGTATAGCCCAAAGATCTACACATAAAAGTCAAAAGTACTAGCTTAAGTACATGCTGACTATCCATGACACTTAATAATTAGCTTTAATAACTTTATAGTAACATGAAGTTTAACCTTAATAAACTACTGTAACTAAAAACGCGGCTAAATTTGGCCTTAGTCATAATATACTAATATGGTACCCAACCATCCATATTCCTATCCAATCATTTCTTAAATGATGCAATCGAGTCGCATTCAACAACCTACTGTGGCAAACCATTCCAAAATTTAACAATCCTATTACTGAATAAATGGCTTCCTTAATATCAAGGATGACATGATTTCTTCTTAATTTTCGTACTATGCGTAATATTCTTACTATGCCCCCTGGTCTCCCTTCCGTGCTCTACTATGAAGAATTTATTATTATGAATTTATGAATGCCATCCCCGTTTTTTTTGTAGCAACTCTTTTGTAGAGTAGGTCGTCAAGGATATTATTTGATAGTGACGTCAGATCAAGATGAAGTGGCCCATTCTTTTTTACACGACTCTAAATTTATATCAACTCCCGAAGAGTACCAGCTAGCTTACGCACTGCATGGCTTTACAAACTGAACGTTGACTTACGAGAATGTTTTTATAATACAAAAATAGTTCCTTTTTGATAGTCCTAAGAATTCATCCTGATTTTCCATTAAAATGCATTACATTGGGCTAAACACTGCCACCAAATCGGCATAGACCCATTAGTTATGATTATTATTTTGTATTAATCCATTCAAATCGGAAAAAGCGCAGGAATGCTAATATCGATTCATGTGTCGATTTTTTCAACAATAATATCATACCTTCAGAACATGTTTTGTTTGAATAGTTATAAGGTTTTCTCACAACTTTGACTATACTATATTCTGTGAATCAGATATAGAGGTGATTTCCTCAAAGATAGATATGTAAGGCAAAACACTTCTCTTAATAAAGGTCCTTCTCCATTCTGATCGAAAAGGCTAATTTTACGTTGTGCCCGAAATTGGGTCAATTTTGGTTTTTTAAGGTTAACTCGAGGCAAAATTTTTTTTTTTACAAAAAAAAAAAGAAAAAATCTAGAGTACATCATTGCAAGATATACCTCTGCTTTGTTTAGGTTCTTAGAATATTAGTATGTGTTGGATTGGCGATGGAAATTCTTAATGCCTTTCTTAATATATCTTTTTCTTCTTTTACTTTTGAAATAAGACTGGGGGTAAGGTGCTTATCAATGCATCGGAAAAGAAAAGCAGTAGAAGAATATGACAAAAGTCGAAAGGAAAGCCCAGCCTTACCGCCCTCCTCTGTTACCATTATTTAGTGAGAACTCGTCACAGACAGAAAATCCACTAGAGCTTCATGGACCCAAGCGACGGTACCCTCAATATTGGTAAATCGTCAGTGGAAGGGTTCATCCCTTGGCCCAGGTGGCCACAACCATACCCCATACAAAACCCCGCCATTCCCTCTCCTATCATGCACCTTTATTTCTCGCCTCTGCCATACTTCACATTTCTCTCCTTCAGTACATTCGTTCACGACTTCAAATCCAACTTCTCTTCGGAACTCGCCATCCCGGTCGTAGGTAATTCAACTAACATACTCTCCATCTATAAATATCATCACGCTTAACCAAACCGGTCATATCAATTCATTACCTTTTCAACATTAGACTAAAACCATCTCAACATACACTTATTCCATATTATTCTCTCATTTATAACCCTTTCTTCACTAACACCAAACAATATATAACAACTTCTCCTAATATCAGTTCATTATTATATTATCCTCATTTATTTTACTTATATTTTGTTCACACCTAGAGCAATTGACCCCTAATGAATTGTCCATCTTGAAAACATTGAACTTTAGATCTAATACTTACTTATTCCAAGACCATAGTATCTACCTATATACAATACACAGGTAACAACATACCCTTATTAAGACTCTAGCGCAACTCCAAGACTTGTCCCTTTAACATTCCTCATCACAAACGTATTTAAAATATTGCAGTCACAGACAACCTCTGCATTTTACACAACATCTCTACTAACCACTCTGCAATCATCCGTTCTACCTTCTCATCAATCACATACCCTATTAAATATTTACTCAGACATCTTGCTCCAGTTCTGACTCAATCATCTATACATAACTTCACACTGAGGACTGTTCCCACTCACAACTCATTAAACTTACTCTTATCTCGTTTACTTTACTTATCAAACCGACTCCTTTTACACAAATCTCTCTACCAATCCTCTCAAAACTCTCTTTCTAAGATTTCCGCCATCACACGTATTAGAGGTAAATCATCGAGGTTGGAGAGCCCGCAATGAAGGTTCACCGAGGGCTGCACTATGGGAGGTGCATTACCATATAATCATCGTACACGTGATAACCATACTACGCATTTTCTCCTCTCGAGGCGAGTACATAGACACCTATTATCCTGGCACATCCTCCTGACCTTCTTTGAATTTCGTTCATGTTATACACTCCATCCAATATATACATTTTTTGAAGTTATTTCCTAATAGTGTAATTATCATAACTACTATTAATCTTCTTCTATGTTCCATTTCAATTTTAATTCACTGACAATATATATCACTAAATGTGATATCGAATCACCTGAATTAGATCACAACAATGATATAATCAATATTATACCTGTCGCTATCACTTAATCGCATACATACTGTCATGATGTTCACGATTCTAAAACAGTATACAAAACAAATATCTTCCATTTATTAATACACCATGGAATTCAGAAACGTAAGCCTACGTTCCCACTATATAGAAACAAAGACTTTTAGCCACTATTGATCATCTCTTAGCTATAACCGGCGGCTTAGTTGTACAGCAATCAGCATACCCGTAGAGAATCCATTACAGAGATATATCCGCAGTACAATTTTTATTTCTTCCTACTCTACCGCATTTTCCCATTTCACAGCATCCACCTCATTTAGATTTTTTTCTCGAGAGATTAAGAGAACATTGAGGATGCGTCTACACATCTCACTGAGATACCAATAGCCTAAACAACAGACACCTGTTGTTGTATCTTACTCTCACTCACTCCAACTTACAGTACCTCCGCTCACTCAGACGTATACATATACTCTTTTCAAACCAATAAATATCCAGCATATATCACTTCCTACAAACATCATCATATGAAACATTATCTCACTCACCTATTAAATTTTTCTACATAATTCCTATTACTTTTCATCCTTACACTTAATAAAGGGTACTATTTACCTATATATAGAGCTTACTCCTCCTAATCCCTATTGGAATCAATACCCTCCATAATTAACGCTTTATTACATCAAACTTCCACAAATCATCAATCAGCTACACTCTCAGCCTCCGTCATCTTTGATCATATTTCATCTTAAGAAATTTCAAATCATATACTATATGCGATTTTACACATTCTCAACTTTCTACACTCTTATATACCTCACATGTATACCGTATCCTCCTTACTAAATAATTACCTCATCCCCAAAAATTACAACCTATTCCTTTACTTTGCACAGGGTTTGCACTGAGTAGCCAAACTGCCCGGGGATAGCTGCCCACCTACCCACTACCGGGCTGGGCTTTTTATATCAAATAAAAACCCGGGCAGGAAAATGAAAGTAGTGGGTTAATTATATAAAAAAAAATTATTAACATAGATTGAAATATACTTATTTAAGAACTGAGGATAAAAGAACGAATTTATTATACATATATTTAAGTACACATTAAGCATGCCGACATGTAGTTAATAAAATAGGTATAGTTCCAATAATGGGTAGATTTTTAATTATTTTCCTGGCATTACATTATTAGGGAATATTCCTTGTCTTAAATACGGGACATAAGTAGGTTCTAAGTATTTAATAAATTGTATAATTCTAGATAACTTTTTGAGCCATACGATGGTCCATGATAACCACAAGTGAACACGAAAATCAACATTAATACTTAAATATTAATCATAATTCGATGAAAGTATGTGTGGGTGAGGTTTAAAGTTGAGGAGAATTAGCGACTTAGTGATAACCATAATATAAATTAGATTTAATATTGAAATTGATTAATAATCTGAGGCCCAAATTGCAATTAAGTTAATTAAAGGATAAGGATCTTTAGATTTCCGAAAAGTGTGATCTTTACCAAATAATCAGAGATACATAATGCTTAGTATAATAACTTGGACTGGGATATATTAATAAAGTAAGTTTAAAAAGAACAAAACTTTTATACAAATTAGTGGGAACATTTAAGCAATTTTTATATATAGAATATTCGTCAATATGTTTAAAGATATAACCCATTAGTGAGTGGCGAAGAAAAACCTGTTTGAGTGGAAATAAGAGATAAGAGTAGAAAAATTATGAAAACAGCGTAAGATTTTGTAAATTATTCAAAAGGGTAGTATGGCGAATATTTAGAAAAATTATAGGAAATATATAAGATAACAAACTTACCAGTCAATAAAGAAAGTAGCAAAGTAGAGTATTAGCCAGTTTTATGTCGGTAACAAAGTTCGAACCAAAAGATGTTTTTTTAGCTTTTATAAATTTAAAAGTAAGAATTAAGGAACAATTGGTCCTAAATTAAAACAATTGGATCGAAATTTTAATGTAGAGTTCAGCAGTATAGAGTTGCAAGCATTTTCAATGCTTAATTTGCTTCAGTTGTTTACCAGAGGAAATGATTAGCATAATAGTTTGGAAGAGCTAATTAAGTTCTTGTCATGCATGTAGACTCAATAGACTTAAACAGAATTTGAATTTGACGAAAGAATGATAATTTAAAACGTTTATTAGCACCATAATTGATTACCAGGTAATTAAAGCTTGCAGGGCCTGATGGGATAATATGGTGAATTCTGAAAGTAAGGGTAGTTCAAACATTGCAAAAGGCACTGTTATTATATTTGATTATTTTAAGCGATCTATAAAATTTGGTGAGGTAACCTAAATTGAACTGGAAAACAGAATATTGTTGTATGCTATTTATAAGAAAGGTTAGATAAGGAAGAATTTGGGAAATTATAGGACCAGTTAGCTTAAACATCATCTGTTATAAAGGTTTCTGGAAAAGATTACTAAAAGGTCATTTATAGTAGAAAATATGTAAGTATTGGTAAGAGGGAAGGACTATTACAAAGATGAGAGATAAAATCTGCTCAACTTCAATCTCCCAGGCTGCAGCGGACATAGGTATATTCAAGAGAAAGTGGTACAAGGACTTCGGACAATAGTCAAGTGGACCTTATACCTATTATTAGAGGCAATTTTTTTCATTAAGAGGAGAAATATAACATTAACTTAGACCTCGACATTTTGGACAAGAGGATGTTAACAGTACGCAGGGGGTTGTATTATATAGTAATTATATATATATGAAGCTTTAGTAAGACGCCTTTTATGATAGGTGGTAAACTCCAAATTGCACTATGACTAAAAGAGCTGAGGTGCAAGAATAAATTGGCCCGGGTTAGCGATACAAATTATGCTAATAAGATACATAAGATTTAATGCCAGAACGACAAACAATTACCAATCTGTTTGTGGTATAGCGTGGGATGTGGATACTATCAATTATGCTTGTGAATGGATTTTATCTAAGAGTGGTGTAGAGAAAATAGAAAATACTGTGTAGCGGCCTTATGGAGAGTGCGGCAATATGATCATACTCATGTGCGAAAAGGTTGATCTAAGAAGAGCAACGTGCTTAGTGTCTATCCCCACAGGGTTGCAGATTCGCTGGAGGACCGACTATTTGATATATACTATCAACAGGAGAAAAACAGTATGGGTATATACATGATGTTATTAGCCAACATGCACGGAGCTTAAGTACTTTTAATATGCGATGCATAGGATCTTTCTAAGTTGTTAGCTAGCTGATTACTAAAAGTGCAGCACACTCGGCCATAACAGGATATTAGGAACTTAAGTGCATAGGAGTGCATCCATAAGATTCAAAAAATCATGCACCTATAGGGATAGGAGAACTTCTCTGGGGTGTGCTGTCATGCAATATTAGGGTTGGCAAGGATAGGAATTATTTCTCACAATAGATATATAACCAACGAAATAGAATAAGGATGTCTAAATCATCACCAAGGTTACTTTTCAAATACAAAGTTTTCACTACGATCTGAAATG